>PVJD01001104.1:57255-304508 GCA_004026545.1 Mormoops blainvillei | reverse complement strand
CCCCTCCCCCTCCCCACCCCTCTCCCTCCTCCCCACCCCTCTCCCTCCTCCCCATCCTACCTTTAACATTACTCGCCATAATGGTTTGGCAGTGAGCATGAACCCACCATGTGCGACAGCCCTAAGAATACGTTTTGCATTGTCGGCGTTCACTAAATGAACGAGGCATACTTTTATTTCTGACGCAACTTTGCATAGAAAGGCTTTAAAGGAAATAACTTTCAGTAAATCTAAAGAACAGCAACCGAAACCAGTTAAACACTTAGGTCTTACATGTCGAATTATAGCTTCTGACCTGTTTTATGGATTTGTGCTAAAACCCACTCTGAGCATGAGCCGTGAAGGCATTACTTCCAGCTGGGCCCTTGCTCACTGTTTTTAACTTTACTTGTGCTTTTTCAAAGAATGATCACTCCTAAACATTACCTTTATGGAAGTGGATCTTAACTTTGTGTTGATTTTACAAAATAAAGGTTTGGCAGAAGGTAATTTGTCAATAGAGGGATAAGTAGGGACATTTTTTAAATATACACTAATAAAATTTTAACTGTTGAAGAAATTGTACTTTGATACACATATCTCACATATCTCAGGTTCAGCTATTTTAAACTTAATATTATAACATTTATAAAAGCTATGATTTAACAGGCATTTTCTGGGCCTGGGCTTCTATTGATATAATATATGTGCTCTTTCTTTCCTTATAAATTTTCTTTTTGACATAAACGTCCATGTGCATGTCATTTTATAAGTAAATTTCAGAAAGTACTATCTCTTGAAAGGCCTATAACAAAAATTATATTCTAGGAACTACTACGGTATTGGCTATTTGAGACCTGAACATTTAGCTAGACATAAAGGAAAAGTTGTTACTCTAAGCTGATATCTATTTTTGTTATAAACTCAAGAAAAATCCAGTCAAATTAATTGCCTTCCTGTCACAGAAGAAAAAGATTTTCAGTCTAATGCTCCAATGGACAAGATGATGAAAAATACTCCTGAAGCGCCAGCTTTGCCAAGAGGAAAAACTGAGACCTGTTTCCGCAACCAACGAGGGTGGAAAAGGCTGGGCGGCCTGGAAAATTTATAGCAGATGCTAATTCAGAGGAATAGCAACATGGATTAGCTTTCCCCAAGTGCGCCATGTGGAAGGAATATAAATAACCCAGGGTACTAATAGATGTTGTTTAAAAACAAATCTGTTGTCATTAAAGTGTAGGAAACAATGAATTAATCATGTCAAACTTTTTTTTATTATGGATTATATGAGTCTTTACTATTTTCTTATGTGAATATGAATGGTGAATTTCCAGGAAAAATATATGGCATTTATTAATTCTTCAAAGAAATTCAGTTTACATAGAATATCTGTTTGGATGAGTACTTTCTACAAAATACCTTGTATACTAATAAGGATTAAGCTTAGCTGCAAAAGACAGAACACTAAGCTTCAGTAAGTGACACGTTTCTGTCACATGTAAAAGAGGTTTAGAAACAGGCCAGGCCATGTGTACAGGGGAGTCACACTCCTCTGGCATTCTCTCTTGTCCAGCGGTATTACGATCAAAGATGGCAGCAGTGACTACAACTAGCACATCTGTACTTCAAAAACAAAGAAAGTGGGAGTGATATTCCACCTGTCTTTTATGGAGACTTTTTAGAAATACAATCAACACTTACTGTTACTTCTCAGTCTCCAAGACTTAGTCCTGACTGCCAGGAGGATAGGACACTCGGTCATTTCAGCTTTGTGGTCATGTGGATGGCGGATATAGAGGATCTATTTATATAAGAGAGGAAGGGAGAGTGAGTATTCTGTAGGCTGTTAGAATGTCACAGAAACCACTAAAATAGGTAATCAACATAGTATATAATGTGAATATTTAGATTTGATTTAGATGTATTCAAGTGTTATTTACAAAAGCTTTTATTTTATTTACTAGTGTGAATTTCTTGTGCCCATAACCAAGAAAGAAAAAAAAAATGTAGGGTT
Organism: Mormoops blainvillei; assembly: GCA_004026545.1. Classification (NCBI taxonomy): domain Eukaryota; kingdom Metazoa; phylum Chordata; class Mammalia; order Chiroptera; family Mormoopidae; genus Mormoops; species Mormoops blainvillei. The sequence goes on along the minus strand of PVJD01001104.1, from coordinate 302,515 downwards.
GAACTACATGAAAAAATTTTAAAATGCCGAATTACAACATGGACTCATGGTAGCAAGAAACGGATCTCATTGTTTTAAATATATAGGCAATAACCGCCATTCTTCACAACCTTCACACTCATATTAAAAATCTACTTTTCTTAATACTTTTGCCCATAAATTTGCCTAATGTGATAGATATATTTATCCATCCATGTCTAGGGAAACATTGTCCAAATCCAAAAAAAGTTCATACCACCCAAGGTAAGATTAGCTCTGCTTCAAGTAAGGAATAAATTACTAATCAAATGCTTTAAAAATGAGGAGGAGGAGTTGTGCTCAATCTTCTCGGCCATTCACAATTACTCTGGAAATATCAACACATTGACCTCAAAATTATTCTAGTTGGCCCACTCATTTGTTCTGCTAAGTTGAAGCCCACAGCAAATTACAATATGCTTTACTCACTGATATTTTTAAACATCCTGCTGCTGCAGTTGATTTTATATGATATTAATGATTCCTCAAAAAATCGATAGAAAACAATTACAATTCACTGACTTCTAGATGTTGTGGAAGGTATTGTGCCTATTGGTGTATATGCACTTCGCACTTTATCCTCAGGATGTATTTTCTCCATTTTCAAGTGGAAGCTGAGTTAAAGAAAGGTGAAATGAGCTGATGAAAGTCTGCACGTGGGAGCGCCAGGTGTCGGCTCCAACCTCATTTTCTCACCCTGTGCTGTATTTCTTCAACTGGGAAAGAGACTATTCATCTGTCCAGAAGTATTTATACATATTTAATTTATTTCTGCTAGGGAATCTTAATATTCCATGTTTATGTATAACAAAACATATGCCTATTGTTTATTATCAAGAATAGCTAGAATGCTCCTTGAGTCATTAAACTGACTGCGGTATAAATGTATCCTGTTTCCACAGCTCATGCAGAAATTGCAGAAATACAATTCTGAGCATTCATGGTCCTATAAGATTAAAAATAATTATATTATCTACAAGTAATTTCACCTAAACATTGTTAGAGTAGAGAGTTTTCAAAATAAATTATTCCATTTTTCACCATGGAAACTTTGAGGCTTATTTCTTATGGGTAAAGTATATACAATTTTAAGAAAAGGGATTGAATGTTAGTTTCAGCTGATTATATAAAAAAGTGACAATGGATATGTGGCTTTTTTAAAGTCAACATCTGTTTCCTATGTCCCCTCTAGCCATATTTGCTTAGTTTACAGTTCAGACAAAATCTGGGCTGTTTTTAGCAAAGCCAACACATCAATGGAGGAAGAAGCTGAATACCATTCTGATTTTGCATATTTACTTCACTATCCCAGGAGTCTTTGTTACTGGTGATGATTTAGTATCACTATAGTACGAAGAGAAGACCAACAGTACATTCTTTCATCTGGAGACATTTTCTATTTTAGGTGCAGTGAGTGCAGGAGGGTTGAGCCTTTAAACAGACTTAAAATCCTGTGTGGAGCTTTTTACTTCATCTCTCTAAATACAAGAAAAATTGTCATATAAAATGATAAAATTTATAAGAAATAAAATATGGGTATGGTGCAGCAAAACACAAAGGGACCCTATTAAATTTTTTTAACATTTTCCCCTTATTCTAAGGTAGTATGTTGATCTTGATTTGATTTTAAAAACCAGCTTCTTTTATTAGTTATGTGACCTTGTTGATTAACCTCTTGTTTCCTTATTTCCTCATATAAAATCAGATACTAATGGTAGTTGCTTTATAGGGCTTTCCAAGAAATAAAATAGTTAATATAGGTAATGTGCTTTGGAAGTGACTTGTAAAGGATTAACTATTTTTGTTACTATTAGTAATAGGTATAACTACATCTTTAGGTCCTGAGCTCTGGTTTTCTTACTGAAATGTGTCTACTCCCCTTTTTTTTTATATTTGGCATACCCTTTTAATATAAATGTTTAAATTCCTGAGAAAATACTTAAGAAATATATAAGCTTTTCAAATATAGCACATCATTTGCTGAAAAATATGTTATAACCAGCTATCTATGAAGAGTAGGTTTTCAATTATGGGATATGCAAGTAATCTCCAGCAACACAATTTGCAGTTTATGTTCTCATTAGTAGGAGATAAAATTGCATTTACCTAAAGTGGAGGGATGTGGTGGCGCTTACCACCTTACATATTTCATCCAGCAAAAGAAAAATAGCTTTTTTCCCCCAGATTCTGGGCATCCATGACACATGTTGCTTTCAGAATAGCTGTTATGAACCTTAAGATTCAGATCCTGTATCACAAAGGACAGTGAAGTTCTAGAAAAGGTGAGTAAGACCAGTGCTGCCTGGCTTGGGAAAATATAATACTGATGAGGAAAACTCACTGTTACTGCATTCTAGTAAGTACATAAAATGAGATGAATAAATAAAAATCATAATTAACTTTGAGGAGTAGTGATTACCAGCAAATTTAATCATTGATCTCTGAAATTAATAATAATTTAAAGAAAACAATCTAGTGTTTTATTTTTTGATCCTTCATTAAGAAATAACTAGCTATTTTAGTTGAAATTTGTATCACTCTGAAAGATCATGGAGATTCAAAGAAAAATAATAATCATGTTTTTAACTCAAGATAAACTATATATCTGTGCTGTTATTACAAATATATTTAAAGTTTTTATCTTATCTTCCATTATTATGCAGCAGAAGCAGGGAAAACAGTAGAAAGACAGGTTTAAGCCTCTTGCTTACCCCTCACACACTGCAAAGTAATATTCCATATAAAGTAATTGTCCAACAAATGAAATCTAGGTATTTAAGAATCCAAATTTGATTTTAACTATATTTAATGAAAAACTTTTCTGAAATATATTTAACACACATAGTACTTTTTAAATAGAAAATAAATAAAATCCAACACATCCTTAAGCTTTCGGGATCATGGTAATACGGAAATGGAAAAGCACATTCTCGGGGTATCCAGAACTTAGCTTACAAGTGTTGCTGCTCTCTGCTCATCTACCATTTGCTCTTTTCCATAAAACCAGAACAGGAAAGGCATAATTTTTTTTAATGAGTCACTTTTTATGTTATTTATTTACTTTTAGAGAGAAGGGAAGGGAGGGAGAAAGCAAGGGAGAGGCAACATCAATGTGTTGTTGCCTCTGGCGCGCCCCCTACTGGGGACCTGACCTGCAACCCAGGCATGTGCCCTGACCACCAATCAAACCAGCAACCCTTTGGTTCACAGGCTGGAACTCAAACCACTGAGCCACACCAGCCAGGGCAGGAAAGGCATACTTTTCTTGCCTGTAGGGATGAGTCTGGAGAAAATTGGTTACCAAGTGAAAGCACTCTTCAAATGGCTTTCCCACCATGTAGCAGGTATTCTCTAGTCATGGTGAGCACCAACACCAGCACTTTGGGAGCCTGTAGCCCGAGGCCAGCAAAGCAGTCTGTATTTTAACCCAAGCTCTGGGTGATTAATAGGTAAGCCAAAGTTTGAGAAGTGCTGGTTTAGATCATTTTTTCTCACTACCCCCTTTAACATAAGCAAACACAAGGGAAGAGCTCCTTGTTCTTACACTAAACTAGTGGAGAGGTTGTATAGTACTTTCTTCCTTCATCAGTTCAAGAAATCATGTTAGGGTATTTTGGAAAACAATTTTTAAACCTACATTTGTTTCTATTACTGAAAGCAAGCGAGGTCTGGCTGCCCACTGCCACCCATAGGCAAATTCCAGAGGCAGAGGTTTGGTGAGAAAAGGAAAGAAGACTTTTATTCACAAGCTGCACCATCTAGGAGGACGGCAGGCTCCTGCCGCAGAGCCCATCCCCTCCGGGAAACCCAGAGGAAAGCCCCACCTCCCTCTGCCAGAGCAGCTCCAGGCTGTGCCCAGAGTTCCTTCTCCTATTCAAAATACCGTCCTTTGGGAATTGCAGGTGGCGGCTGAGCCATACTCCACACACCTCTATTTCTCTCCCTGCCACTGTCAGGCCTCGGGATCCCTCCTTTCCAGAGTCGCCGTTTGCCATGCAGCCAGTCCCAGGCCCTGGCCTGTGTGATGGGTCGAAGAGAGAGCATCTCTCTCTTCCTTCAGTTTATGTAAGCACCCCCTGTGTGCTGGGTGCTCAAACTCCCATGTCCTTTGGGGTGCTCTCCCCCGCCCCCAGTCAATCCTGTCTTTTCTTTGGACTGACAGGTAGGCCTTCACTGGATTGGAAAGGAGTAGGAGGGCTTTTCCCTTACCCAACCGCTCTTGCTGGCCTTGCGCCTGCTTAGTGCATGGCTTCCTCCTGCTGTGTCTTCCCTTGGGGGGAGGAGTGTGTCATTTGTCATATGCTGTGTTAGCCTGATTACCCAGGGAACGAATGTGATGCTTCCCCGCAGGCCCAGTCCATTTGTGCCCGCTCGCATTCTGGGCACTGGCCAGGTTCCCGTATCATTTCATAAGAGAAGTGGAGGAAAACAGGGCAGTCTGACAATTTTTTTTTTAAAGCAACACATTAGGCACTGCCTTCACCTGTAATGTGAGCTTCTTCTTGTCATGATAGGTCGGAGCCTGTTTCTGCCATGGAACCTCCTCAGATCCCTTCTAAGCTATAGTCCTGATGGTGTGCTTATGAACAACAGACATTTTTCAAGTCCCCAGTTATACATCCTTTGAATAGAATCTCAGATACAAGAAATATCATATCCTCTGAGCAAAGGATATTTTATAGTATATATATATTTTTTAATTTTCAATTAGAGTTGGATAAACTTTTGTATTAGTTTCAGGTGTACAAATATTGATTGATTAAACATTTATATGACTTAAGAAGCAATCGCCGTATTATGTCTAGTACCCACCATGTGATTTCACCCATATGTGAAATCTAATGATCAAACTAAACTGACAAGCAAAATAGAGACAGGCTCAGCAATGGAGAAAAGATGACAGCACTTGGGGTGGGGCACTGGCAGTCAGGGAGGTGGAGGGATCCAACAAAAAAGAAAAAGAACTCATAGATGTGGACAACAGCCTAGTGCTTGCTTGTAGAGGGGAGGGGCGGGTGTAGGTGGAAGAGGACATGGGGAGGATAAACAATAATGAAAGAAATTATAGTACAATGAACTATAGAGTATAATAAACACACAGACACACAACACACAAATAAACAAACCATAGGTACAGAGAACAGTTTTTCATTTGAAACAAGACTTAGTGACCAAGACTGGAGTCCAGCTGTCAGCACTCAGACCCTCAATGCCAAGTAGATTCTTCAGAAAATAATGTGTGAATGAAAAAGATGCTAAGAGAAAATCTTGGATTATGATCAACAAATCTAAATTGTTCCAGTTGCCTTTATTTTATAAATTCTTTATATACTCCAAAATGATTCATTAAATACTTTTGTGACATAAAATATTTTCAAGAAGTTACAACAAATATGCTGTGTGGTATCAGGGGTATCCAACCTTTTGGCATCTCAGGGCCACACTGGGAGAAGAGTTTTCTTGGGCCACATATTAAATACACAAACACTAATGAAAACTGATGAGTGAAAAAAAAGTTTTAATTAAACTTATGATTTTGTGTTGGGCCACATTCATAGCCATCCTGGGTCACATGTGGCCTGTGGACCACGGGTTGGACACTCCTGTAAGATCCTAAGAATTCTCTTCACAAAGAAATTAACATTTTCCTCTTTTTTTTTGGTATCTATATGCATTGATAAATATTCACTAGACGTATTGTGGTAATAATTTCACAGAGTGTAAGTCAAGTTGTATTTTATGCCTTCAACTTATACAGTGATATATGTCAATTATATCTCAATAAAACTGGAAAATGAATAGTGAAATAATAAAATAAACAACATACTCAAAAATATTTTTAGAAATTAAATGAAAATGAAAAGTTTAATTGGTGGTGTTATTACAGGGCAGTCAGCCATCTCTGTGCACACTCTTATCTGTATATTGGCAGGTTTTACTTGATCATTTTCATTTGTATCTTTGTTTTCATGTCCCTTATAAAAAATTAATATATTTTTGTTGTTGCCTCTTTTTGGACCATACTATACTTGGCTTTTATTTTTTAGTGTACAGATAAATTTATCAACTTATTTCCATATATTTTTTACTTTCTACTTCTTGAGGTTTATGTCTTTGTTATTTTTATTACTTCTATATTAAATACTATGATGTTTTTTATATTTTTCTTAAAGTATTGAAACCATGTATGACTAAAATTCCCTTACAAAAATTTGGTCTCATTTTTATGAGTTTTTATTCATATTTTTAAATTTTGATATCCCCTTCATAACCAAACAAATATGGGGGGAAGTGGTTTAAATATATGAAGAGTTAAATATTTTAAATCATTTTTATTGTGAATTGCTAATTTTATTAGAGTTAATTTTAAAGCAGAACCTATTGTAAAATGTAATTTGACATTATCTTAAATTTTAGAAAGTAAAGTCGAATCAAACATTTTGAAACTTTTTTTTCCATTCAATGCCAACAGAGCATCAATAACTTGAAAAATGGGATTTCTGTCCAAATATATGTAACGACTATTTTTGTTGTTAAATGAATATATTACATTTTCCCTTAAAATATGTGTATCTTTAAGCCCCCAACATTCTAAAACTTTTTTGTAGAATTTAATTGTTTCTTAAATTGAAAGGAAGAAAAAAGATGTATTCTTTTTCTACCTCCTCTGTTTATTTGTTTAAAAAGCTGTTCAGTGTGCATGTCTCCCTCTCTAGGTCCCAGGGTCTTTGTCTTTGGAAAATATGTCTGTCTCACCTCTTCCCATGTGTTCTTCCTTTATGCAAAGTTCAAGAGAAAAATCAATCTTTATCAAATCAGATTAAGTAGAAAACAGAAGGGATAATGAAAGAGATCACATAGTCTCCAAGCCCATAAAAAAAAACAACTTAATTTTAAAAGTGATTGTATTGATCTTTGTTACTATCCTTTTCATATTAAAAACAACTAGAATTAAATCTAGAAAGGAAATTTTGAAAAACGAAAAAGGGTATCTGATCTGATTTTCTTCAAGTTTTGAAAAATTCCCACATTGATAGAGAAATTAGGAAATACATTGCTTTCTGTTTTCAAGAACTTTTAAGTTTACCTATGTAGCTTTTCAGGGGAGGGAGTGCATGCGATATTTTATGTAAGTCAAAAGGCATGATCTGACATCTAAAATAAATGTCCTATTAAGGTAAACTTATTCTTCTGTAAAATTGTGAAATTTAAAGGAAAACATCAGCTGTAATAGCCAACATAAATGACAAGATTTTTATTTTTAATTATATTTTATTGATTATGATGTTACAGTTATCACAGTGTACCTCTATTGCAACACTTCAACCAACAACCACCACTCCCTCAGGCCATCCCCACACCATTGTTCATGTCCATGGATCATGTATATAAGTTCTTTGGCTACTCCATTTCCTATACAGTACTTTATATCTCAGTGGCTATTCTGTAACTACCTACTTGTACTTCTTAATCCCCTCACCTCTTCAGCAACCATCTAGCAACCATCAAAACCCTCACTGTATCCATGATTCTATCTCTGTTCTTCTTGTGTGCTTAGTTTTTTAGATACAATTGTTGATAGATTTATATTTTTTGCCATTTTATTGTTCAGTTTTAATCTTCTTCTTTTTCTTAAATAAATCCCTTTAACATTTCACATAATAATAGTTTGATGATGATGAACTCCTTTAGTTTTTGTTTGCATGTGAGGCTCTTTATATGCCCTTCAATTCTAAATGATATTTTTTCTGGGTACAGCAATCTAGGTTGTAGGTCCCTGCTTTTCATGACTTGAAATAGTTTTGCCAATCCCTTCTGGTCAGCAAAGTTTCTTTGAAAAATTAGCTGACAGTCATATGGGAACTCCCTTGTAGGTATCAAACTGCTTTTCTCTTGCTGCTTTTAAGATTCTCTCTTTATCTTTAACCTCTGGCATTTTAATTATGAAGTGCCTTGTAGTGGCCCTCTTTGTGCCCATCATCATTGGGGCTCTCTGTGCTTCCTGGACTTGCATGTCTACTTTCTTCCCAAATTACGGAAGTTTTATTTCATTATTTTTTTCAAAAAGATGTCCAATATCTTGCCCTTTCTCTTCTCCTTCTGGCACCCCTATGATGTGAATGTTGGATCCCTTGAAACTATCTGAGAGGCTGCACACACTCTCCTCATTTTTTTGGATTCTTTTTCCTTCTTGTTGTTTGGTTGGTTGCCTTATGCCTCCCTATGTTCCAAATCATTGACCTGGTACTCAGCCTCATCCACTCTACTGTGATTTCCCTGTAAACTGTTCTTTATTTCAGTTAGTGGATGCTTCTTTTCTGGCTGGATCTTTTTTATACTGCTGAGGTCCTCACTCACTAAGTTCCTTGTGCATCCTTATAACCAGTGTTTTGAACTCTGCATCTGATAGATTGCTTACCTCCATTTTGTTTAGTTCTTTTTCTGGAGTTTTGACCTGTTCTTTCATTTGGGCCCTGTTTCTTTGTCTCCTTGTTTGGCAACCTCCCTGTGTTTGTTTCTATGTACTAGGTAGAGCTGCTCTGACTCCGTGTCTTGATAGTGTGACCTAATGCAGTAGGTGTTCTGTAGGGTCCTGTGGAACAGCTTCCCCTATTCCCGAAGCTGGGTATTTGAGATGCACCCTTTGTGTGGGCTGAGTACACCCCCGTCTTGTAGTTGAGCCTTGATTGTTATTGGCAGGTCAATGGGAGGCTTTACCCAAACCAGTCAGCTGAAGGACTGGCTGTGACCACTGACCACCAACCTCCGCCCTCCATGGAGGATCAGCTGTGCGGGGACAGGGTGGTGTTGCTCCTGTGTCATCTGTATCTGCCCGCTGGGTGCACAGGCTCTGGGGTTTCCCATGTTGCAGACCAAGGTCAGGCACCACCTCCGTTCTGCCCAGGGCCACCCTGCATGAGCTCTAAAACAGCCTGAGATGGCTGTTACTCGGGCTTGGAGATCCCCAGGTGACGCCAAGCTGTGAATCTAGGCAGGCTGCTGCTAGTTCCAGGTCTGGGACCACTTAAGAAGAGGTGCAGGGGCTGGGGGCGTTTACTGAGGCCAGCTGTTGCTTGTTTGAGAGGATCTAGGAAGTTGCCAAGCATGAACCAAGACCAGCCATTCATATGGAAATGTCACGGTTAACAGTTTAGGTGAGCCCATAAACTGGGTGGGACAGAGTCTCAAGTGCTGCCCAGGGTGGGGCAAACAGTTCTGGCCAGGTTGATGGAGTCCCAGATATGGCACCCCCCTGCCAGCTCTGTGGCTCTGCTGTGGAGGGCTCAGAAGGGACAATGACCCTTGCCCGTCTTTCTGTCTGAGAGAAAGCTGTTCCTGCCATCTCCAGTCTTGATGCCTGACACTTCAGTCCCTCCCTGTATGCCTCTGGTGCCTTTCAAGGTGCTACCCCAGTGCTGGAGCTCAGAGTGAGTGAGTCTGAGTAAGTCCATGTGTGGGTTCTTTAAGGGGAACTGCTTGGGACTCCAGAAGTTTCTTCCACAGACTCAATCCCCACTGGTTTTTGCAGGCAGAAGTTATGGGAACCTATCTTCGTTGCACTGGAACCCTGGGCTGGGGGACCTAATGTGGGCTGGAGCTCCTTATTCCCGAGATATCCCTCCTGAATTTTTATCTACCACATGTGGATATGAGACTAGCCCATCCATGTCTCCGCCCCTCCCACCACCCTGGGTGGATGTTGTTTCATTAATGCTGTAGTTGTTGACTTCCTTTCAACTCGATTTCTGATGGTTCTGAGTGATGGCTATTCTACGTTTTAGCAGTAATTTTGATGTGGTTGTACAAGGAGGTGAGCCATGTTTACCTATGCCACCATCTTGACCAGAAGTCTCTGATAGATGCTCTAGTAGAAAGAAAAGAATATTATTTGGGGAGATAAACAATTCTGTAGTTGGAAATTAAATTATCTCAAATTGACCTCTCCTTTGAGACCTCCTGTGGAGTTCAATCTAGAGCTATGATGGTAATAAAATGAAACAACAGAACAGCTCACAATAAATCAGCCCTCCTCTCTGGTTTCCCCAAGATGGAAGCATGACACTATTCACATCCCAGCTTCTCAGTTTGAATAGGTTTGTGGGTCTCATGGAAGAATGCAAAATCAGGGAAGAGACTACAGAGCCTTCTGAATGTATGGAGTTCTCTCATGCTTTTGTATTATTCACTATGTAAATACAAGAGAAAGTTTACCAGATTTCTCAATAATTATGCAGACTTTTAGAAAATGTAACTGTTATACTAGGGTATTTTCCTCTTTTGTGAAAAACTGAGTTTGTCGCAGAGGCATCTGTGGCCTATAACCGAGTAACATGTGGAAACTCAAAGTGATGAAGACCCACGCTGGCTCACGAAGCAGGAGGCAGAATGCAGAGCTCAGAACCGCGCCACCTAAGCACGGAGCCTGGCAAGCCTCTTTCTGCTTGACCACGTAGGTCAAAGCGTGGATCCTGTGAAACGGAGGAGCACTTTAGGGAAACCATAGCAATAGGTTTCTAATTTATTTTCAGCCTAATAATTCTAAATGAAAAGCTTCTGAGAAATCATTTATAGAAAAATGTCTCTAAACTGCAGATCATATAGACAATATTAGGTTACAGAATCCATTTATTTTGTAAATGTTTTTGAACCCCAGGATATGAGGAGGTATTTTCGTTGTGGGGCAGGTTCCAATCCTGGGATGAGTCCTGGAATATGCAGTGGAAGGCTGACAGTGGGCGGGGCCAGAACTCAAAGCTGCGCCTGTTCAGCTCCCACCTCTGCGCTCGCGATATCTAACCCACATCGTCTCATACTAGTTAGGTCCTTAAGTTGCAAAGAAGAGACTCTCTGAAGGCACAGTGACACATTCAGCAGCCCACAGGGAGGACAGGGGCAAGGGCTGGTCTTTGTTCTGGCTGTAACAGCACCACCTGTGGCGGCCCAGCCAGCATCGTGAGGAACCTGAGTGTCCAGAACCACTTTTCCTCTGTCCGTTCTCTGTGGGCGGCTCAGACTCAGAATTCCCAAGAACAAAGCACATCAGGTCCTGGGCCATTTTTCACTGTGAGTGACCACACTGGCCAACCTTAACCTTTTTCCAAAGCACCTTAGCCCAGCTCCCATGTCACTCTGCGAAAGCGATCCCACCCATCCAAGCCAGGGCATCAGATGCAAACGTGTGTGGCTGGTTCCTTGAAATGGAAGTATGAGCCCTGGCCGGTGTGATTCAGTTGGCTGGCATATCGCTCGTAGATGGATGCGTCAAGGGTCCGATCCCCGGTCAGGGCACATTTCCAGGTTGTGGGTCCAATCCCCAGTCAGGGCATGTACGAGAAAGCAACTGATCAATGTTTCTGTATCACATTGATCTCTCTCTCTCTCTCTCTCTCTCTCTCTCTCTGTCTCTCTCTCTCTCTCTCTCTTTCTCTTCTATCCCCCTCAAAACAATGAAAAAAATGTCCTTGGGTGAGGACAAAAAAAAAAAATGGGAGTATGAAAAATACTGGTCTAGACAGTGTCCAAGGAGAATTCCATCAAAACTTACAACGTTATAAAACCAAAGGAAAAATCTACCAAACGGTTTTATTTTGGAAAAGTGATGGATCAGCCCTAAATATAATAGTAGGAGACAGCATACAGTAGCATATTAGAAACATCTCATGACTAAGGAATGTAAGGATGGTTCACCATGCAGTTCAATGTACTAAGAAATCTAAGAAGAAAAATAATATGATCTCCTACACAATTCTGATTTGATAAAATTCAGTCCATTCATGACTGAAAAGAGAGAGAGAGAAATTTAACACCTTAACTTCCAAACTAGCATCAAACCTGACTCGGGAAAATGAGAAGAGTTCCCATTAAATCAGGAATAAGATAAGGATGGTCACCATCCCATTATCGCTAAAATTATTCTGAATTTATTGCAATCAAGACAATAAACTGAAAATATGAAAGGTTCTTTGGTTTATTTTTTTGGAGTCTCTAAGTATAGAATCATATGCAAATTGAAGTGTTTTATCTATTGGATTGAAGCAGACTAGAAACATGGTAACACATTATGTTGTCAGGAGTGAGAGGAATCTGGCACTCTCTCATGTTGCTAATTGGAGTGTAAACTGGGGCATCTCCTAAGAGGGAGAAGTGACAACATCTATCACAATCACAGGTGCCTCCACCCTCGGCATCCAGTTCACTCCTGAGAGTAATTAAGTGTTTCAGTTACGCGTGTTATGTAGCTAGAGACGACGGCGCGCGCCACAGCAGTGTGTGTAAGGGTGAAGACGTGGGAGAAACCAAGCCGACCGCCAGCTGCCTGCATAATGACCCATCCGTGCAATTACAGGGTCCCCTCGTGAAAGGCCCTGGAGTCGGCCTCTAGGATGTGTGTAGTAAGCGGGAAAAGGCAAGAGGGAAAACCGCATCTATAGTAACTCCTCTTTGCGAACAGCATGCTGCCATTTGTATGAAAAGGAAGTGCAATGCATGACCTTGTGTCTGCATGAAATACCTCTCGGAGGGATCACAGACACTGCCAACATCGGTTGACAGAGGGCCGAACTCCAGGTGTCTGGGGAAAAGAATCTCAAGGAAACATTTTCATTTGGTGCTTTCGAATTTTGAGTCATTTGAATATATTATCGCTCAAAAAATTAATGGATAAAATGCAAATTAGGGAAGTGAGGAGAAGGCAGGGGAGAGCAGGGGAGAATGGCAGAAATTTAGAGTGCAGTGCTGACCCAGTGTAAGTTCTCCTGAAGGAGGCACCACCCGAAAGGTGGGGAGGGGCTCTGTGGGGAGGGAGGCTGGCTGAGGGCAGGGGGAAGTCAGGCTGGACCGCGGGAGCAGAGCAAGAATCCGAGGCAGGCTCCTCAGGGCTGTGTCTCCTGAGGCCTGCGTTTTACTTGTCAGGTAATGGGGAGCCAGCAGAGGCTTTCTTTAGAAAGGTGACAAGATAAGACTGTTGCGTTAAAGCTTAACCTGTCACCCCAGGAAGAGTAAGGAAAAGGCACTGTGAGCCAGCTTCCTGGGAATAGAGACTCTGTGCTTCCGGGAGCAGAGAGGAGGCAGGACACAGGCAGGGCGGCCTGGGGGGCTTCCCCTGCAGCAGGCCCTGTGAGCATTCTGGGAGCCTGGTGTGTCTTGGCAACAACCCCACAAGGGGGTTTCCACTGTTGTTCCCATTGCACAGATGAGACAGATTGAGGCTGGGATGATTAAGAAAGCTCCCCAGAAGTCACAACCAGGAAGAGTCAGAGCCTGGACTCACCAATCTCTGACTATAGAGTCCATGCTTTTAACATTAAACTGTACTTTAAACTCCTCTGAACACCAAGATTGTTGCTGTGGACATGAACTGTAAGGCAAGGCTCCTGAAGAAAGAAATGCAATGGCACATTAAGCCAGGAAAATCAAGGTGATATCTTTATATTTGCCATTAAATTAGATGATAAACGTGACAGTCGTGTGAGGAGAAATAAATGATAATGCAGCATAACCTTCATTCATTCAACAAATATTAATTATTGTGTGCAAGGGAGTTTACTTGGTTGGATATATGAGATAAATAAATTCTAGCCCTGCTTTTAAAAAGTATTAAAGTAGTAGATACCATTTGTTATTAATCGCCTTGGATTAGTGAACTGTTACTTGGGATTGTGCACACGCAGCACTGTTGGAACCCTACAATTGTGCAAGAATAGATGTCACTAGTGCCATTTCACATGGGAAAATGGGGAACGATTCACGAAAACTGCTCTGACAAAGGTCACACAGTCTGGGGGGAGCACCCCGCCCCCACCGTATCCCTTCAACTCTGGAGCCCTGCAGGAGGCAAAGGCCCGCCCCTGCCAAGCTCAGAGCATGAATGTTTGCACAGAGACCTTCTCTCACCAAGGACTGAAATCAAAGTGTGCACCAGGTCCCCACAATACGGAGGGTCACTGCTCAAGTCAAAATGGAGTGCTCACGTGTACAGATGTGATGCAGTGCCTCTTCCCTTCTTGCCCTGGAGAAGACTGTTTTTAAATGAACAGTGTGCCAAGGACAGCAAAGCTTGCATGTACAGAATCCGTGGGTATGTGAGAGTATTCTGTGTATTTGAAAACTGAATTAGGTTGTAAGAAAGAGGAATGTAATAAGAAACAGGAATAGGGTGTTTTCTAAGCGATTTCTATAGTCACACATGTGGATGCAGCTTTCATGGTGAAAGAACTAAGAGCACACCCCAAGAAATGCAATGTGTTCTTACGGCTGTGTCTACGGCCATGCTCACTGGAACCCAGAGACAACCACGGTCTCCTGTTTTCATCCATCTCCCGCCCAAAGGCGCCCTCGGATTGACTATACACTGGCCAAGTCTGAGCCCCAGAGAGATGGGTGCCAGATTTCCCTGGTATCAGTGTCCTTTCCCATGCACTTGGAGAAGCCTGCTGTCACCCCGGGTATTTAGCCAGCGTAGGTGAGCACGGGAAGACAATGAGGCAGGTACCTGTGGGAGGCCCGTGGCCCCTTTGCTCTGCATACCCCCTTACCTTTCCCTCTCCCATCGTCCATGCATTGTAAAAAAATATAAAGCATAGACCGTGGGGGTGTTCACCAGCGATTACTACTGTGAGCCTGCATGTGGTCTCTCCCTGGGCTGCAAGATTAACCCCTGGTGGCCCGGCTTGCCCTGCAGTCACAGACCACACTTTCGAAAAAGTGCACCCCAGACCCACATATACCCCAAGGGTTCCTTCCCTCAGAGTCCTGAATTTGCATCGATTACAATATTTCTTGCCTCTTTTTAGGTTTAAGGGCTTCTTGTGCACATCTCTGCATTTACTCAGATTGTGAAGCCCCTAGGGAGGGGTCGTGTCTCAGTTTCTTCTTAGGCCTTGTTGTACATGGATGTTTGTTGACTCTTCACTGATAGGACATAGCTATTGATGACTAGAGAGCCAGCAGCCTCAGGCAGCAACAGAGAGGAGTCGCCAAAGGAAGGGGCACTTGGAGTCACTTTCAATTCATTGATTTTTGGCTTCAAGTACATTATCTTCTGTTCAGAACAGGTCACCTTGGTCTCATTATTTCTACTGCCATGTGTTCCTTTAGTTTGGGGGCCCTTTTGCTGTTCTTGGTTAGCCCTTGGTACCTGGGCTGCATAGGATTAAGGCGCCCTCCAGAGGTGCTCCTGGGAGGTTCCAAACATGTAAACGGCCCAGGTTTTGCACACAAGGAGTTGATTATCTAAAAAGGGAAACAATAGGCATTTGTATGCAGTTCTGACAGCAGGAAATAGACCTAGACGTCACCCCCAACATGGTCACGTGCCTATGCCTAGGGACACTAAGAGAGGCCAGGAGTAAAGAGCAGAGGGGCTCTCCACTCCCTGGGGATGTAATGCTCCTTGGAGAAGCTCTCTGAAAAGTAGAATTGCCATTTCCAGGAAGGGAGAACAGATGAATCCTTGTCTGTTAGTCTTCTGTGCAGGCTTTCAATTAAGTCATATGACAAGGATTAATACTGTTTGTTGAGTGTCAGAAACCTGCCAGACATGTGACACCATCCCTTCCTGGGAGCACTAGGCAGATGAACAATTCAAACATAACATAGACCAGCTAACAAGATGGCTCAGTCTCCAAGGTGAGCAGTTTCAGAGTTTCTTGAGCTGGTTTTATTATTTGTTTGTTCTTGAGATGTTTCTTCCCCAAATTTCACCTCATATTCAGGGAAGGAAAGAACTCCTTCTGCACATCCTGTGCTGGGCATTCACTCTGCAGTTACGCTCCTAGAACAGCTGTCACCCTCGTTAGTCACCTTCCTTCATAGGAAAATCTGTGAAAAGTGACCCTGCTCTTGGTACATGCCCACTGGCGCATCAGGTGGGTGAGCAAGCACCAGGGCTGTGTGAGTTCATCCTCCTTTTGAGTCCAGTGACAGTCACCATTTTTTTGCCGGAGTCACTCCTGAAAACTAGTTCACTTCGTGTGGGCAGGAATACAAATGGTAACAAACCGCAGGGGTGATCTTGTGCTTTCACTTTGGCATTAACTGGGCTCGCAGCTGACATGCCCGTGCTGGTCTGAGGTGCCGCACTGGACTCCCCGGTGGTGTCCCTGTTTTGAGACGTGTTTCAAACAGACTCTGCACAGTCAGGATTGTGGGATCGCTCCAGACTCACTAGTGAGAGAAGGTGGTCAAGGAGAGTGGAAAGTCAGTATTACAATGATGTTTATTTGAAGACAATTGCATATGAAGAGGACATCTGAGGTGCACTATTGACATTGCATGCGGTTATTGCATGGTTTTCTATGTTTTATAACCATGCGGGTGGAAAGAAAGATTGCAGTAAACCTGAACTGGGATACATGTTAGCATTTGGTTTCTTCTCCCCTCAGCTCTGTTTGGGTTTGTACTTTGTAATATGCCCCTGTTGTCATATGTTGTGTAAGATACTTGTAGTTCTGTGAGCTCCCCAGCTGAAAAGCATTCTGGATCTTTGATACCTACTGCTTTAGACTTTATATAAGTGCCCTAAGACAGTGTTCCCAAATATTGACAATATGAGGGGGGCACTGAAAATTTTAACTGGGTCCAAGAATGAAAAATGTTCTTGGGCCACAAATATGCCCATATTTATGCAGTGTCTCTACTTTTTGGTAACTAATTTGAGCAATTGCACTGGTTGCATCCTGAAAGTAGAAACAAAAAGCAATTAATTTGGTTGTTCCTATAAAACCACCACCCTAACCCGTGGTCGCTTGGGGAAACTCTGGTGTTTATTCTATAGATGAAGCCAGGATTCCCCCACTATGACTTTGAACTATTTATTGACACTACATCAATGGGAGACTTGAGTGTTTAGAAAGGTAGCAACAGAGTGTGATCAACATACAAATTTTCTGTGAGTCAGAAGACCCGAACCTTTGTCATGTTGCCAATTTTCAGTTTTAGACTGAAACCCTAAGGCTCCATTTCCATGTCTGCAAAATGAGGTGACGAGTTGGTGCCTTGGTTGAGGTTGGTGCGCTGGTGACTCCCGGCCAGATGTGACAGGGCACTGTGACTGGTCACTGCAGCAGTCATTCCAGCAGGCATCCGTCAGGACCAGGCATAGCAGAGCAATGGCTGCAACAGTCTCCTCTGTGTGAGACACACCTGCTCCCAAACCAGCCCCGCTGGGAGTAGCGTGCAAAAGGACTCCGCCGGAGCTGCAGAACAGGGCAACCCGCAGCCCAGCCTTTCCTCAGGCAGACCTCTTCAAGCCTGAGCCAACAACAAGCTACTTTGATAAAGAAAAACAAAAATATGGCAAACATCATACTTGTAATATGTCCAAATATCAGTAGGAAATATGAAAATCAGAATAACATTCTGCCAGTGTGCAGTCCGACTAGACTATGGAGTGATTTTAGCATTGTGGGCATGTTTTTTTTCAAATCATACCCATGCTGGGCTAGATGTCATAAACAGACCTGAGGAATCAGCAAGCTCTGACCACCTCAGAGAGCACAAAGCCACCTGCACAAAGCAGCGGTGTAGCCTATGTTTCTCTTGATCAGCTTGAAAGATTTGCAAACAACCCTCAGGCTCATATTTTTCCTTTCTGAATTGCATGTAGATTCTAGGACCAAGAAATTGTTGTTTCCAGAAAGGACTTTTAAAATTATCCCAGTACCGGGAAGCAAACTCAACTAGTCTTAAGGTCATGGCTGGGGCAGCAGCACCATTGGGGGGCATATGTCTAGTCACACCCAGTCTCCAAAGCCAGAACTCTCAAAACCACACGGGACACATGCACACACGGAGGGAAACATTCTAAACACCAACTTACACCAGTCACTTCCTGTGGGAAAGCCTTCATAGCTCTCTATTGATACATACTTTTATTCTCCTGTACTCAAACTTTTGGGTTTATTTGAATCAGTGTCCCATTATCGTTCCCTAGAGTAGGAATTCCCAGGAACCAGGAGGGACTGGTTGTTTCTGTTTGTATTGTTTTATTACTTTCAGAGTCAAAACTCTGAAGACAGGCCCCATGGCTGTGCTATTTCTCTCCCTCTCTGTCTTTCTCACATTTCCCTGACCCTGGCCCTGTGGTGCTGCCCACTGGTGTCGCCTTCCTCTGCCTGCGCCTTTCCTCTCCGATCCAGGAACTGGTTCTTTACAGACTCCTGTCCATGGTGCTCATGGATCCTTAATGACGGGGGCTGCCTGCCATCCATGTAATGTCTCAAGTGTCCACCCAGACTAGGAGTTTCACATACATCACTGTGCTTTACCCTCACAAAAACCCCAAGAGGTAGGCATCATCCCCAGTTTCCAGATGAGGACCTGAGGCTCTGGAAGGCAAACGACTTGCTAAACGTATCAGCACTAATTTGTGGATCTGGTTTTGAACTCTAACAATTTGAACTCAGTTTGAATTCACTGGGTGTGGGCTTCCTTCCCATAGCTTAATACTAAAAATGTATTTTCTCCTCTTTATGATTTTCTTAATAACATTTTCCTTTCTCTATCTTACTTTCTTGTAAGGATACAGTGTATTTTATATATTTATATTTATATATAAAAATATATATTAATGGACTGTTCATGTTATTTGTAAGGCCTCTGGTCAAGAGTAGGCTGTTACTAGTTAGTTTTGGGAGCAGTCAAAAGTTATATACATGGACACCTCTAATCTATGTTGTTCAAGTGCCAACTGTGTGACTGTCCATTAGAACATACACATATGTATATGTTCAATGTCTGTAGTTAATTTTAAACCTAATGGCAGGGGCGCTATATATCTTTGTATCTGTCTGACATCAGACCAGCAAAATGCCCAAAAGGTGGTTTTCCATGGTTCAATTATTTGGCAAATGTATTTGAATTTCACCAATATACAAACATGTGTCATGTGCTGGGTGAATGGCAGTAATAAGACAGCCATAGTGTCTGCCATTCAGGATGCAAAAGACTTGAGAGAAGATGAGCATAACAAAGAAGGTAAACATGGCTCTGTAAGCACCAGAGCAGAAACGTGTTAGGCTTGCTGTCACGGTCTCGGCAGCAGCCACTGAAGTCCACTGCACTGTGAGCGCAGCCACAGGCAAATGGGCCTCTCCGTGTCCCAGTAAACCGTTTATAGATATGAAAGACTGACTTCCATATACTTTCCATACATTACAAAATGGTATTCTTTTGATTTTATTCTGAACCACTTAATGATGTAAAGGACATTTTTAGCTCACAGGTCTTACAAAACAGGGTGGCTCGCCAGGTTTGGACCACAGTTAATTCCTGATCTGTGCGGCAATGTTGCAACTGGGACCTAAATGAATTGTGTTTTTTATTGACAAATGTGATATAAAGGTCTGTATCTTAAGACAATGTTGTATGGCCATTGTCATTTTATGCTCGTTCCGCCTCAAACAGCTGGTCTTCTTTCTTGGTGTTTGATTTGGCATATTGGGAGAAATGAGTAGCAACTGGTCAAAGTTAACTGAGAGTTAATACTTTTGTATATAATTTTTTTTCATGATTTCTCCTGTTGTTTCATCTAAGACAATATCAAGTGAATTAAAAGACAGAAACTTGCTTCCTTTATCCCCAAATCAGAGCACTTATCAAGACCCCAATCTCCTCCCCAAACTCCACCCTCCCCGGGCATAGTTTTAGACAATGTTGTAGGAGAACTACTTAGCATCCTCAATGCCAAACCACACCGTGATCCCTAATCTGTAGAGATAGGAGGCATCAAGAAACCAATCTCCATACCTTTCTCACTGGTAACATGCTGAGCAAGTCCACTTTTGTGTGTTATTCAAAATAGAAAAGTGGCAAAACCAGAAAGGCTGCCCTTTTATGGTAAGAGTATCAGCCCCTTAGAGAGTAATAATTGAACTAAATTATTTTTAAGCTTTCCAGCTTCATTTTAAGGAGTTTACTTGCATAACTTAACTATTAGTTACACACGGTGGTAAGGAATCTTCATATTGACCTAATAGCTCAGTGCTGAAATAGTTGGGTGCACTTTTCATTGAAATGCTACTGCTTATGGCTCCTTGTATTATCAGCTTCAGAGAGCAGCTGCAGGAAGTATGAGCAAAAGGGGAGAGCTGATGAAACAGAAGTGAGGTGTCACAGGCAACTTCGAGGCCTGGAAAAGGTTCTGCTTACGTGGGGTCCTAACTGGGACCTGAAAAGCTGTTAAATCCTGAGCAAGACTGTGCTCCAATGTCCTCTGCAGGTCAGGCTCTCTATGTGTCAATATAGTGAGCAGAAGACGACATCCACACCTGACAGCACAGCCCCGCCATGTGTGAGTGAGACCAGGCTCCTCTGACCCACTGACAATCCCAGGTTCATGTCCCTGCAGGTAGAGTGCTGCCGGCCTGCTCTGGTCGGTGCACCCTGCCCACCATATGTGCCGGCACTACCATGCTAATAGCAGAAACTAGAAAGCCAGAGGGAATTTTACTGAAGTTACTTTACATGTGAGGTACACTATTTAAATTTTTTTTTTTGGTTATGCCAATAATCAATTCCCTAGAGTACTTATTTAGCACTCTAAGTATCACTGCATGATCCTGACCTTTCTTAGATGAGTTTGCCAAGTCACTAAAGAGTTTCTGAAGCCAAGCACATTTGCGAGAAATCATTTATTATTAACAACTCTCAGGAAGAGATAGAATTGTGATTTTGTGTCCTCCTTTCACAGCTGATATCTTCAGTAAAAGAGTCTTACAGAACGTGAAGCAAATTTGTGTTAGAGTCACCCCTTCTTTCCCTAACTCTCTCCCAGAAACACACACACACAGTCATCATGTTAGCTTGAAATTTTAATGTATAAGGGCAATCACAGGTAACTTAGATTACAGTTACAGGTTCTATAATAATCACTTTCAGATCCTAATTGAAAGATTTAGATTTTGAAATATAAAGGCACTTTCTTTAAAACCCTGTAGTAAATTGGGGATTTTAGGACTACCACAGTCCTATTAAAAAAATAATAATAAATTACTTTCAACTATATAGTAAATAAATTCTGACTGGTGAATAATAACACCAGCTGCCATTAATTTAGTGCCTATTATGTACTAGATGCGTATTTCTAACCTTCAGAACTGCTGCAAAAAGGTAATCTCCATTTTACAGATAAAGAAACTATAGGCTACAAGAGATGAACAGTTTTGTGAGAGAATTCAAACCCAAGTGTCAATGACTCTTCTCTGCTTCTTCCAACTGAGGGGATAAAAACAGACTTTCTTTTTTAACAGAAAATTTTATGTGATGACTAACTTCTTAGTATTTTTAAATTGTTAGATTTTAAAATTAAAATCTCTGTTCTTTCTCCCCACACCGCATCTCCATGCGTTGCCTTCTGCCGCCAGGCAGCTCTCAGACAGTAGGCGAGGCGGGTGCTCAAGGCCCGGCGGGCGCCTGGCAGTCCCCAGGGGCCACAGGAGGCGAAGTCAGAGAGCGGGCGGTGCGAGCGCAGTCGGTTTGGTCACTGCCGTGTGTGGTGTGTGCCAGGGGTCTGCGACGGCCTGATGAGGGCATCTAAGCCAGCCTGAGGAGGGGGAACGCCCTCCCGCAGCATCTGCCTGGGCCCCGCCAGGTGACCGTGGGTGGCCGGGCAGGACTTTCTGGGCCAGGAGAGGGGCGGGTGCAGGGATGCTGTAGGGAGAGTGAATGCAGACTCTTTTAGCGCAGGAGTCCCTGCCACCGAGGGTGCAGTAGAGCCCTCGCGGGGGCTGGTCCTCCACCAGCGATCGCAGGCGGCCCCGCGGGCCTGTCGGAGTCAGGGGGCGGGGGCAGGGCGGTCCCAGAGCGGGCACCCTTAAGCGGCTCCCAGACGATGCAGGTGCTGCGGGGCCGCGGTGACAAACGCTGCTGTAGCCAACCTGGCCCGGCGGCCTCTGCCAGTGGTGCAAAGAAGCTTGTCCTTGCCAGGTTTTAGCACGAAAACCAACTTTGAATTGCTTATGATCACGAAGACGTCCAGAAATCCGCCAAGATTTCTTTGTTCAATCTGAAAATTCCACTGGGAAAGAAACCGTGATTCATTGAGCTGA
Organism: Mormoops blainvillei; assembly: GCA_004026545.1. Classification (NCBI taxonomy): domain Eukaryota; kingdom Metazoa; phylum Chordata; class Mammalia; order Chiroptera; family Mormoopidae; genus Mormoops; species Mormoops blainvillei. Next base: position 280,451 of record PVJD01001104.1, on the reverse strand, counting down.
AAATCGGGTTTCCGCACACACCAGCGGGTCCGGCGCAACCACCGAGGCCGTGCCCGAGCCGACCGAGGGGGACGGAGGCAGGGAGAACGCCTGCGCCCGCTGTGGCCCCAGCCCCGCCCAGAAGCAGTGACCACTAGAAAGGAAACCAAGCCAGTGGGTCACGCACACCTGCAGGCTCGCACAGCTCGGGCCGGTTGGTCTGCCTCAGGAAAAGTCCTGCAGTCTGGAGAACAGCACTAGACTTACTGGGCTTGACCCCTGTTTCTGAGGCTCATTAAAACACAATGGATATTTTCAAACGCATGCTTGATGCTATTAATTTGTATGAATTTGCTATGAATTTAGAAGAGGAAAGAGCAGCAGTCCTAGTTTTCAGCTGAGGAAACCCGGATTAAGGTATTTATTTATGAAAGCAGTAGGCGGGTAATACAGATAGGAACTGGGACCCAGAGGGCATTAGCGCTGGCTGCTAAAGCTGCCTGCAAGTGGCCTCACAAGGAAAGTGGGAGAGAGGACAAGATAAATTTGGGAAAATCAGGAAGGAAGGGAGGGAGGAAGGAAGGATGAAACAACACAACAGTGCACATCCATTGGGGCTCCCTCCAGAAATACACCAGGGTTACCACTCCCGTAATTGTCAGTTACCCAACCCTGCTTTTAATCACATTTCCCCCAAGGCTTCTTACATCCTAAATCAAACAGAAAAATCCACATCTCCAAATTTTACCTTAATTTTTCCAGTGTTCTTTCCCAAACTATTGACTTGAAACACACTGAAACCATCTGTTTCCTATGCCCTTTGAATAACTCTTTAAAGTAAGTTTGACCTCCAGTTTCACCAACAGAAGAAAATCTTGTGATTTTCTTCCCTGCAAGGCAAAAACTGTTGCACCATTAGCAAGGTCCTTGAGCCAAAGAAGCACAGAGCACTTTAGAAACACAGAGTTCTACAAAATTACAACTGCAAGCAGCTCCTCCTCCACCATCCTCATTTTACCAGGTGAAAGCCAGAGCACGCAGGGAAACACTCCTTGCCCCAAATCATCACTAAATAGGGCGGAACTGATCCAGCCACTGTGATTGTTGTTTATTTTATGTGCTTTTACTTTGTTTTGAATTCAGAGGTTTCCTGGTGGTACCAGTCATGATAACTATGATCCTTTTTAATGCTTCTGGGTTCTTGCTACCTACCAGACACTGTTCAGAACCCAACGAGGGAGATGCAATTATTGTCTCCACTTTACAGCATCAGAAAATGAGGTGCTGATGTAGACTAACTTGCCTAGGGACTTTCAAGTATGTTTGTGCATATTAAGGAAAAATGAGACTGGTGCAAATGCTACCTGGTATGGGGACAATAGAACAATTTGAAGGAGAATCTGATTTGTGCTGACTGATCACCTGAAACACACCTGTCTTTATAACATCATGTGAGGGTGTCTGCTACAGTCCACAAGATGCTATGAAGCAGGATCCACAGCCCCATGTGGGCTATGCCCACGTACGAGTGTCAGTGAACCTGCTGTGAATTGAAATGGGTGTGATTCCTCTTACCAGACACTCCACATGCCCGAAGCTACTTTTTGCAAAGAACAGTCTCTTCAAGATTATTTGAGGATCATCTTGCCTTAGAAGCTTAGAAAATACATATTCAATTATTTCCCTCGTCATGGGATATTTTCTCTATGACTTGGGAGAATTGCTTGCCAGTTTCCAGCCCCTGCAATCTACTCTGTTGAAATGTACAGATGACAACACTTAGCCAGTTACTCAGTAGAGCAAGTGCCTTCCCTGCCTTTGACTCATCATTGTGAGGTATAATACAATTTGTTTTATCAATAAGCACCATCTTAAGGCTCATAATGTTCCTCCTCCCACTTTTTGCACTGTTTCACTTTTTATGTCTTTGTCCTCAGATTAAAAGTCACCTCACTAGAGAGCAGACCCTTCCCCATGTCATCTAAAATACCATCCCTCCACTCCCCCTGCAATTTACACACCTTTTAACTCCAACTCGGGGCCTTGTTCATTTCCTTTGAGGCACCACAATTGTGTGCAATTATTTTTTGAAGAATTCTCTTTTCTACTAGAATGTAACTTTTCCTTTCTCTTGCGCATCCCAAAAGCTAGCACAGAACCTAGCACACTTATTTTATTTATTAGAAAACATGACCTATTCCCTTTGTGCCAAGCAGTCTAAGTGCTTTATTTATCAATTTAATCTTCTTTACAGTCCCATATTCAAGTGCTTGTTACTCCATGCTCTACAGAGAAGGAAACTGAGACACAGAGAGGCTCAGTAATTTGCCAAAGGCACGAAATTAGTGTGTGGGTTTGAACCCACACTGTCTCACTCTGGGTCTGTGTTCAGCCATTACTTTTAACATATATGTACATACTCAGTTCTTTTTCATTGAACATATGAATAAGCTAAAGAAATAGAAATGTATGACAAGGAACTAATAGTGAAATGTCCCTTACCTACCATATCTGCTCTCCTGACACTTCACTTCCAATGCCTGTATCCATATCTATCCTACCTCTAAACTTTTGGACTTTTTTCGAAGCATTATCAAAAATGCTTTTCTCCTCTTTTTTTTTCTAACACAAATAAAAAACACAATGGCAAAGGTAGAGTTCCAAAATAAATATATTTATCATATAAAAAGAGAAAGCCCTCCACAAACATTCACAAAAAATGTTCTGCCCTCATGAGGAGAGATGCAGGTGTCCATGTTATGTTATGTTATGTTATGTTATGTTATGCTATGTTATGTTTTATGTTATGTTAACTATAGCCCCAAAAGGATATGTGCATATCTTAAGCTCTCAAATTGTGAATGTTACCTTATTTGGTAAAAGGGTCTTGGCTGATGTCATGAAGTTAAGGGCTTGAAATGAAGTGACCATCCCGGATTATCCATGCAAGCCCTAAATGCAATGACAAGTGTCCTTTAAGAGGTACACATAGCAAAGACTGAAAAGGAGAAGCAATGTGACCATAGAGCTTAGAATGATGTAGCCACAAGACAAAGAATGTCTGCCTGGACCACCAGAAGCTGGAAGATGCAGGGAGGGGGTTACACCTAGAACCTCTGGAGGAAGAACAGCCCTGCTGACACCATGACTCTGGACATCAATTACTAGAACAGAGAGAAAATACATTTCTCTTGTTCCAAGCCACCCACATTATGGTAAATTTTGAGGGCAGTCCCATGAAACCCACACATTGATACATGAAGAGTGCTGTGAGGGTTCTTAGATTCAATTAAGGAAGCTTTTTGAGACTGATTTGTTTCATCTCTCTTGTGTGAATGGGCGGTAAGGATAAGACGAGTAGCTCACCACGGGCATCTTAAACTTCCTGTTTTCTCTCAGCCACTCTAGCTTCACTGTGTATGCCTGTGCATGCAAATGCACTCCAGCAGTTGTATGCTGCTTGCTACTCAGTTTCAAATATTGCCCTTCCTAGGCAGTCATCCACTGGGTCTTCACGGAAGGTCTCCCCGGCCCATCATGTTACCAGGCTTATGGAGAAAAAACAAAATGGAAGGCCATTTATAACTTTAAGGCTCCCAGTTGTTTCATTCTCTTCAGGTAGGCTGTAATTCCTTGAGTTAAAAGAGAATATGCCTTGACGTTCATTAAGTATCCCTCACGGTTTAAAATACTGTGGATCTAAAGTAAAACAGGAAGTTATTTTATGCAAAAATGGCCTAAGGAGTAGCAGGGAATTACAAGCCTGGACAAGCAAGCTATGGAAAAAGATGTAGGCAATTCCCACAAACAACGGAGAAGACACTTATTTTCTGGAGAAAAAGGAGAAAGTTGGAGGGTTTGTTTAGAACCAAAGTCCATTGGAAGAGAGGGGTATTTCCGGGGGGGGACCCATCCTGTCAGCGGAGCTGCTTGGCAGTCACATTCCTGAAGGAGACTCAATGTACATCTTTTCTCTTGAGGCCTGTGATTGATATTTCTTTTCTGTGGAAGCTTCATCTGTTGGGGTCTGTAACTGAGAGTCATTCCTGGAGTTGACCTCCAGTGTCACTGTGTGAGACTGGACCTCCCAACCCCATTTTAGTAAAGTTTCTCTTTATTAATTTTCATGGTAGAAAACATGCAGAGGGGATTCTTGTTGAGTGGTTGGTAGAAAACAAGTGGACTATGCTCAGCTTCCTCCAGCCAATGCCATTCAGATGTGAGACATGAACCATTGCTGCTGGTCTTCATTTGCTGTCACTGTCAAAGTGCTGATGACTAGCTGGCTGGAGAGAACCTGACTGACAAATATTGGGGGTGGGAAGGTGACCAGGAAGAATATCTAAACTGAATTTTAGAGATCCTTGGGGAAATTGTAATAGTCTGGTGACTTAGAAGAAATGGGCAATATTTGATATCCCTGAACTACCTACCCTCTTGATACCCAGTATTTGTGTGTGTCTTGGTTCTGCAAATGGGTGAGATAGGAGACACATGCCAGTCATTGGTTCTCCAGCTTCCACATGTGTTAGACTTACCTGGAAGGCTTGTGAAAATCCCAGCTGCTGGGTTCCACCTCCAGAATTTCTCACCTAGGAGGCCTGGGAAGGGTCAGCGCTGTGCGTGGACAACCTGTACCCCAGTGATGCTGATGCTGTCAGCCCAGGGACCACACTTTCAGAAATGCTGGTCTAGGAAATGCCTATGAGTGAATTAAGTTGATTGGTTTGCATCCTTTGGAATCATTTCTTCCACCCTGAGAGAAATATCATGAAATGTTTTAGTGCTAAAGCGCTCAGCATGTTTTTAGCAGCACATGAATTTATTTGGTGATAACTTTGCTACCAGTAGTGACCTTCTGCGTTTTACTCCAGCAAGCACACCGTGCTTTAATCAAGTAGAGGGCACACCTGCTCTGTCCTTCTCATGAACGTACAGTGACTAAGCCATTAACCCTCTGTCAGTGCAACACCTGCAATGGTTTTTCACTTAAAGGCCACAGAGAGAATATGTAGCTTTCATTCTGATAGAGTAGAAGGTGACTCTAAGATAAATAGCTAACTGATCCAAGTACACTGGGTTAAAATTGTTCATAGGCATCTCTTCTTCTCTGATCTGGTAAGTGGAAGCTAACTTGTCTGATTCCTCAGTCGATTGTTGAGGGGATATAATTAAAATTCTCTCAAAGCTGTTTTTAAGTGATCAACAGAGTCCCGTTACGGTATTTAGTTCTACCTAGGCTGCTTCCCTAATTTCTCGTTAGGTGTGCTTTGATATGTCAATACAACATAAGTCACGTGGTGGTGACAGTTTTGAGAAAGCAAGGAAGACAGGAATGGTTCCTGAACCTTGTTGAAGGAGAGTCTCAGCCTTGAATCTCATCTCTAATTCCTTAACCATGGTGAAAGGAGAAAGGGAAGTCTCAGGCTGCCAATGTAGGCAGCACAAAACAGATCTTGAGCCATAGATAACAATAGAAGAGCAGCTACCTGGCAAGGGAGACATGCAAAATCCCAGGGATGTTTTGGGTGTCCAACCTGGAGGGATATGTAGCATTCTAATTTAAAATGTCACAAGGAAGAAAATAGATGTTCCCATGGAAACATTTCATCACGGCCAGCTCTTTTGTCTCATTATCATATCTTATTTAAATATTTCCTGGAATTAGTTTAAACTTAATCCTTCTGATGTCTTCTACCTTCAGTGACCTTGAATAAATAGCATCACATCTGGCCACAGGTTTTCTTTAAATAAATTGTATAGTTGTAGGCAGTTTCATCGATTTCCATGTGTCTTCTTATGCTTGCAATAGTTTCAAATCTAATATCATGGGTAAATGTTGTTAGCATTTAAGATCTCTAAGAGTTTTAGGTTGGCTGAACCTAAATTCCTTCCAGAACCACACAGCTGGTTCACAGCTGCCTGCGGCTGGATACAGAGCCATTAGTCACATGTGTGCTAATTGCACTCCAACTTGGTCCTGGTAAGCATGGCCAGGCCTCTGTATGAGCCAAACTATGCCAAATACAGGGAGAAAAATCTTTCCATAAGTGTTCCTTTGACATATGAATTTATCAAAGTGACCTCCTCATTGTTATTCTTTATCATTCTGAGAAAAACTGAATTCTCCAAATGTGATGACTGTGTGTCTGGATTTGTCCCTTTGTCCTCATAAAAGGACTGCTTCTGTGACTCAATTCCTAGATGTTCCCCTGAGTTTATGGATGCACTCTACACCAACTTGCAGGAAGAGTGAATTCGCTGCTTCTTTTAAAATTATTTTGTGGCATTTTTTAATGTGATCATTTGATAGCATAACGTGGGAACTCATGAGCTCTCAAACAATTTCAAAAGCTAATTAAACTTTCAGAAACCTATTTTTTTGGAATGCATCACACCTGGGTGAGTTGAAGTTCCTTCCTTACAGCGTCAACATTTCCATGTTTGTTGCATATATCTGTTGAGATGTTTTTGAAGAGAGTTTCATTACCTTGAAATATATGAATGAACATATTGAGTTAGTTATGTACAGAGTTTTCAAAACTTTTAGCATCTCAATCATAACTAGATCATCGCAGTTTTTATTGGAATTAGGAGAAGATGTACTATGAAGTTAATAAAGGCAAAATTTCAAATCCTCTCACACAGACCTACCTGGAGTTCAGAAGAGTGATGGTGTTTTGGAATTTTGTATTCACATTGTGAAAAGCGGGGCACTAAGTTACAGGCACTTCAGCCTCCACAAAGTCTGTATCTGCCTCTGACTGGAATATACAGGGCTGGGCGAAAGTAGGGTTACAATTGTGAGTATGCAAGACAGAGTTTATTCTTGTATTATTAATTATTGCATTTTCCATACAAATGACTATAAACCTATTTTTGCCCACCCCTGTATTGAAATATACGTTTTATAAAAAGCTTCTTGTTTTCATAGCCTGTTTCATAGTTGAAAATTGTTGCTGTGGTTGAGGTAGTTGTGTTGAGGGTCACTGTGGTGTTTTTTCTCTGGAGACCAATGGCAATTATGACAGCAACCCACAAACAGACTGCACGGAGCGGTCCGCTCTGGTGCGAGTGTTCACGTCTCCATGGAGAAACCAAGTAGCGCTTTAATCAGCTTGCCTGGGCAATTAATTTTCATCAGTAGTCACCCACGCCCACACCTTCCACTGGGTTAGGGCTGGAGAAGGAGCGCAGGGACCTCAGTATTACATCTTCTCACGAGCAGCCCCTGCCGAGGGGGCTTGGGTCACCTCCGTGTACCGGTCTCCCAATTTGGGTGGGTGCAGACTGGTTCTACCGGGCGACCCAGCAGCACAGAGCAGTGGAGCCCATGTCACCTCAGAGCAGCAGGTCACTAGTAACCATTCAGTGCGCACGTGACCGTCGGTCCTGGCCTGCGATATGCTGAGCCTGTCAGAAATTTAACCCATTTAAACCCATAATGAGAGAGATAAAATGAAAAAGACAGTGCTTGTATCAAGGAGTAAAAATTTAAATTTGGGAAAGGCCTAACCCTATTTAGTCTTTTTTAATTCTCTTATGGCTGGATTCCTGGTTCATCTATTGCAAAATAATTAGAAAGCAAATATGTTTATTCTAGAACTAGAATTGTCTGACCACAAGATTAATCATGTGGTTAATACCCCACTGCAGTGCAGGTCGAAAAAGGGGAGAATGTTTCCGTGTCAGACGCATAGCCTGCATGCCTAGCACTGTGGCAGGGCTCATCCAGCGTCTCTTGGGCAAGTGCTTAGCCCCTCTGTGCCTCAGTTTCCTCAAACATAAAATACTGAGAAGATCTACCTTACAGAGTTAACATAATGAACACAACATCGATTCTATACTACATTGTAGTAGTCCATAACACAGTTTGTGATATTGGTTACATCCTGCCATATGTGGAGGAGATTACCAGGAAATGGAGTTGGTCCTGTTGCGCAAACGTATCATTAGTTTAGTAACACGGACAACGCTGTGCAGTGTGCGGTGCCATCGTCAATATTCAAGTGATGTGCCTGCGGAATCACTGGCATTGTAAATACTTTAAATGTTTTGAATGTGGAGCATTGTTAAAATAATTTATCTGAAGAAGCATGTCCAGCCCTGGCAGGGTGGCTCAGTCAGTCGGGGCATTGTCCTGTACACCGATCATCTGCAGGGTCAGCCCCTTGGGGAGGGGCATGTACGAGAGACAACCGACTGATGTTTCTGTCTCTGTTTTCCTCTCTCTCTAAAATCAATAAACATTTAAAAAATTAAAAAAAATAATCAAAAGTGTGTCCACTTCACTGTGGTGTATTAATTCTACAGTGTGTGAGGTGTGTTATCAACACTAAGATGTAGTTAATAATATTTATCACAAGTAGAGACTTCATGTCTCAGGCACTGAGTCACACATTATACGAGTATCTTCCCGGGAAAGAGAAACAGAGCCTCAGATGGTGAAATCGGTGGCCCAGGCAACTCAGGTATGCACAGCACAGACCGGATGCCGTCCCGTGTGTCTGGCTTCGAGCCTTGACTTGTGGTTTTCTAAAAGCATATGACCCCCACTCCTGGGCCTCAGGGGGCTCTGAGGCACCTGGGGAGATAGAGTTCTTCATGGAAAAACACACACACAAACACCAAGTTCCCCAGCCTAGGCCCAGCAGCTGGTAAGTTGTTGCCACGAGAAGCACCATTTGATGGGGTCTTAGGAAAATCACTCCAGGGAGCAACCTCAAATCCCTCCATTAGGCATTTTTCGTTTGTTTTCTGGCTGAATAAATCTTATAAATCTTTTAATGTTATTGATTTCACACTTTTCACTATGTAATTTTTTCATTCATATTCCTGTCACATTTTAGAAAAAGAATACTCACTGGTTGGAGTGGTTCAGCTTTGTCCCTTTGTTGGTAATAGAGCCAGAATTAATAGTGATAAGAGCTTTAGTTTCCATTTTAGTTTTAGGAAACTCAAAACAAGAGATTGTTGTTTTCTAACATTTAATTGTATGGGCTGTGCCTAAAATATACATCTAATTATTATTTTATTTTGATTCAAACAGTTTCTGTTCTCATTATTTTATTTCAACAAATAGATAGAACTTTTGTATCAAATTTAAAGAGTATAATTTTCCTTTTATTTTAATTTAGTTTAGTTTTTATTTGTAGACTTTAGAAAGAGAGAAGAAAGGAGAGAGAGAGACAGAGACAGAGACAGAGAGACACAGAGAGAGAGATCAATTTGTTGTTCCACTTGTTTATGCGTTCACTGGTTTCTTGTTGTATCTGCCCTCACCAGGGATCAAACCCACTGCCCTGGCATATCAAGTCAATGCTCTAAGCAACTGAGCTACCAGGCCAGGCCCCATTTTATTTTTTAATCAAAATCTGCAAATGCCCTGGATTTCAGTGTGTTAAGAATGGTTGTATCAGTTCTCATTCGTCTTATACACCATCAGAGTCTTTTCATTCGTATCCACGAATAATTTCTACACTAGTTTGTGCTGTGGGCCTTAGTCAACTACAAGCTCCTTTAAGCTTGACTTGTGGCCTTTAACACCTTACTTAAATTTCAGCAGAGCTGGAGTAGAAAAGGAGTCTGGAAACTGGCTGTTTCTTTTCCATCGTCTCTTAGAGATTTGTATTGGCCTCACTGATGCTGAGTGACTCCTCAACAATTACATTATCTCATGCATTTTCCTTTTTGGAAAATCCTATTTGAGCCAATTACCTCCTGTGCCAACTAATGAACTCTGGGCAATCCCTGTTTGTTTGGCAGTTCCTTTAAAGCATATGTGATCTAGATTTATTTTCACTGAATGAGAAAGATGTCCATGGTATATTATTAAATCTAAAAAAAAAAAAAAGCCAACTAGAAGACACAATACATATTGAGTGGTTGGAAGCAAAATCTGGGGTCAGACTGCCTTGGTTCAAATCTTAATTCCGCAACCTAGGAACTGCGTGACCATGGCCCAGCCACTTAACCTCTCTGGGCCTCCATTGTCTCATCTGGCCATTAAATGAAAGACTCAACACACAGGCTTGTTGTGAGGATTAAATGAGTTAACCTGTGTAAACAGAAAACTGCCAGGCACACGGTGAGTGCTTAAAAACACACTTACATAATTCCTTTTGCAGAAGGACAAATTTTAGAAGGATATATTTATTCCTCTAACAAATATTTACTTACTAAGTAAACCGTTATAGCCAGTTACTTCTAGGGCATCGTAATGAGAGAGACCAGAGCCAGAGGGCTTGGTCCTTGCTCCACACAAGAGCTGCTTGTCGGTGACAGATGTGCTGCCTGGATAGGGTTGGGGGGAACTTAGGAGCCAGGAGAGTCTGCATCCTACAAATAGCTGTGACTCAGAGTGTGCCTTTATGACTTACTACCCCCATTTCTTCAGTCTCCCAGGGGAGAGCCCAGTAGTCCTCACCTCATGGAATTATTGCGAGGATGACAGATGAGTTAGTACATGAGTATCGATGAGAAAGACACCTGGCTCCTTAAGGACAGGTATTACCAGTAGCAGCAGTAGAAACATTTCAAAACCTGCAGCACCCTAAAGTCATCATGATGTTTGTTTTTAAAATCATAAAAAAGGAACTTAGAAAGCATATCCCTGAAAGAACAATAAAAGTCAAAATAAAATGTGGTGTCTTGTTTTCATTTCCATCGTTTTCTCTCCTTTTCACAATGCCTTTTAATCTCTTAGTCCTGCATAAAACCCTTTGCTGATTACCCTAAAGCTAGCTATCTTGATAGTTTGGCTTTGTTCCCCTGCTATTGGTAGGGTTTTTCCACTTTGTATCCTATCTCCTTCTCTCCATTCTCCATTACTTCCTCTTTTCAGTAGAATTCAGTTTGATCTTAAGGGTTTTGTGTTTTCAAGTTGCTGAGTGGAATCATAATTTTCTTACCTGATTCACTTTTATAATAAAAATTGATTTTTATAATAAAAATATTATCAATAAACTATATGCATCGAACATCAGTTTGCTAAAATATGTTATCTACTGAGAAGTCACTTTATTTTAATCACAGGAATTCTAAGACAGAATTGGAAACTCAAAAAAGTAGAAAAAAGGGGGAAAAAACTTTGATATTGTTCTCAAGATATTTACAACCCAATAGTAAAATACATGTATACAATTAGCGATATTTCAAATATTTAACCAGAGAATGGCACTGGTGGCTGTCAGTGCAGGTGGACACGTCACCATAGCGCCCTGCCAGCATATCCCAGGGATGGCAGCCCCGAGCATGATCATGAAGCAGGAGAGAGAGGACCCCCATTTATAAAATGCTGACTGAGTGATGGGAGCTGTGTCAGATGCTTCACCTCCTAATTCACTGAATTTGCCTAATAAACATGGAGTATGACTCTTCCTAATTCTCTGGCATGGATACTGATCCCGGAGCTTTAATCACAAACCTGAGGCCCCACAGCTCATAGATGGTGAGCCAGTGCTGATGCACAGGCTGTCTGTTCCTGCGTGTGGAGCGGCTCCCCGTGCCTTCGGGGTGCCGCCGAGTGTTCACAGTGTGCAGTGCAAGGCCGAGGGTGTGCTTGCGGGTGGTAAAGAACCGTCACAAAATGGTTGTTGTATTATATGGTGCTTTCATTCCAGGAACAACCGTGTCTATAGATGCCCTTGGCCAGACAGACATGTCTGGGATGCTTATTTGAGAGCTCCTCTCACTCTTGGAAGTGAAGAAGGCTAAGGCAGTTCCTTGACAGTGGTCCAGTTATCAAGGGATTGCTACTCCTTCCTGTCCTGAAAAATGAATTCCACCGAATTCTCCTTTTTCTGGGTCAGTCCCAGGTGGGTGCCCCTCTCCCTGAGTCCTGAGGTCACTTGTCAGCACTCCCTACAGCCGCCTCTGGAGCCCCCACTCCTGTGACCTCATTCCCTTCAAGTGACTGCTCAAATGGAACCTCTATTTCTGCCATCCCATAACTTTACATTTTCTCCAATTTTATCTCCTTGAGCTTTTCTGTTAATCCCAATAATGCCAAGAGTTCTGGGTCTACCACCAGAAAAAACACACACGCGAGCGTGCGTGCGCGCATGCTACATCTCAGAGTTTGGTAGGAGGAGATGGAACCTCCCTTACAGGCACCTGTAATGTACTGAGAGAAACCAGTCGGAAGGCTGTTTGCATGGGGGGCGCGCTTCCCATGCCCACCCTCTGTCTGGAATGCTGTGCTCTCCCTTCACTGCCTGGCAGTCAGAGTTGTATTTCTCAAGATTCACAAAGTGTCCCTGACTCAAGTAAAGCTGGCCATTCCCACTCCTGCTGTGATCTTATTTAGGTCCAGTGGCCTGGACCCCCTGGTCACCCAAGCTGGGTGCTCCCGGTGCACCCAGAGTGTGAACCGTGTGCACTCTCATGTTGTAGTTGAACCTTGGTTGCCGTTGGCAGGTCAGTGCGAGGGATTTACCCAGGCCAGTCAGCTGCAAGGACTGGTTGCGACCACCAGGGAAGATCAGTTGTGTGGGGGCCCTCCCCATGGAACAGGACCTCTTTCAGCAGGGCTCTGGTGCTGCTGAGTTTGCCCTTTGAATGTGTTGTTTGTGGAGGTAGTTGGGTGGTGCTTTGAGGTGGTCTGAAGCTGTTTGCTGGGTGTGCTGGCTCTGGGGCCTCCTGGGAGTTATAGATCAAAGTCAGCACAACCTGTTTTTTCTGTCCAGGACCACCCGGCATGAACTGCAGTGTGTTCTGCAGACGAATGCTCCCTGTGCTGGGCTCGGAAGTGCCCAGCAGAGGCCAAGCTGAGAACCAAGGCTGGGAGCCACTAGTGCCGGCCCAGGGCCACTTAGCAAGAAGTACAAGGTACACAGAGGCCAGCTGCTGCTTGTTTGAGAGATTTTAGGAACACTGAAGCATGAATTTGTTTGCATGGAAAGGCCAGTGGAAACACCTTGGGCAGGCCCACTGGTTGGGTGAGGTGGGTCTCAGGAAATCATGAAGGTAGGGTGAACAGTGTGAGCCGGGTTGATGGAGTCTCAAATATGGCACCTGCCTTCTGGCTCTGGAGGGCAGGGCTCAGCAAAGGAATAATGGCCTCTGCTAGCACTTCTGTCTGGTAGAAAGCTGCCCCTCCAGAACTTGCCCTGATGCCAGACAATTCAGTTTTTCCCAAATGTCACTAGTCCCTTTTGAGCTTCTGCCCCTATACTGGAGCTCAGAGCAAGTGAGTCCGAGTGAGTCTGTGCACAGGCCCTTTAAGAGAAATACCTAGCACTCCAGTAACTTCTGTCTCCCTCAGCCACAGTCCTTGCTGGTTTTTACAGTCAGAAGTTCTGGGGACTTCTCTTCCTGACACCAGAACTCTGGGCTGGAGGTCTGGTGTGGGTTGGGACCCTTCACTTCTCAGGAGGGACCTCTGAAGCATAGACATCCCTCCCAAATTTTATTTTCCACATGTGAGTTTGGGATCATTCTGAGTCTTTGCCCCTCCAGTCTCAATGTGGCTTCTTCTTTAAATCCTTAGTTGTAGGGTTTCTGTTCAGGTAAACTTCAGGTGAATCTCAATGATGGCTGCTCTATAGTTATAATTTTGATGTGATTTTGGGAGGATATGAGTACCACGTTTACCTATGCTGCCATCTTGACCAGAAGCCTAATCAGAATTATTTCTAAAGCCATATGAGCTATAAAAACACTTTAAATGAATAATTTATGACCCTCCATTACAAAAGCACAGTCTTCAAAATAAATAAGCATACATTTTTCAGAGCGTTGAAAAAATAACAACAAATCTTCAATCATGAGTTTGTGGTAGTAAAATACTCCAAGAGATTTTTCTTCAGAGGAGCAGTGGCCTTCTGGGCAAAGTGACCTTACAAATGTTGAAAAAAACTGCTTTTTTGTTTTTCCTTCTTTCCATTTCTCTAGAAATTCTAATAACAAAAGGTTTTAGTCTTTAGGGTGCTAATGCAGATAATCATTAGTGCAATTAATTTTTGTTTTTGTGTTTTTGAGGTAATGCCATGATCTTTCAGGAGCAGCTGTTGTGTAAACAGTACCGATGAAGCGCTTTTCTAAACATATTCACATTTATTGTAAAATTAAATAAAACCTATGAAAGGCAACAGCCAAGAAAGGCAGCAGAATCCTTTATAAAAGCAAGCTTCTCCTTTTTAAATGGAATGTTGTTCCAGTTCTGGCATTCTGGAATGTTCTGATCACAACATGAGCAATTGCACCATATTAGGGCACATTTTTCCTCCTTGGAGCTTGAAAAGAATAACAAGGGTTCACAAGTTAAATTCTGACTGTGCATGTCTGAAAAAGTTTTACTCCCTGTGAAGGCACGTTTGATGCAGACGGTTTGTGGACCATGTTTGACATCCTTCACCAACCGCAGGGCTGAACTGAGCTGAAGACCTGACCACTCCTTGGGGAAACTTGGCCGAGGCCTGCCCCTGGGCACGGAGAGGCTGTTCTCCAAGTGTGCTCTGCCACCTAGTGGTCAGCTATGATCTTGCCTTCACCTGACCGTAATTCATTTTAACCATTGAATCCTGAATAAATTGCGACAGAAGGTAGACACTCTTAGCAAAGAAGGCAGTTCAAAGAGAGACCCAACACAAGCCTCTTTGAGGCATACTAGATTCTGAGTAGAGAAGAAGCACTAATAATTACTCTTAGCATGGTTACGAACCGCAAAGATATTTTTCTCATTGCTCTTCATGATTAAAATAATTATAACAGAAGTAGAGTGATGCCGTTTTGGTTTCCATAAAAAAAATAACTTACACATTGTCAATTGGTTTGACAGGTTTAAAAATTTACAACTCCCATTTTTTATTTTTTTCAGAAAGACCCTGCCAGGGTGGTTTACAGGAAATAAAAATGAGTGTGTATCTTTGGAATTTATCACAGAAAAATAGGTCTGACTGATATTGGCCTCTAGGTGTTGCTAAGCACTTTCACATGTTTTTTCACATTGGATATTTACAGACGTTTTTAAGTTTAAAAATATATTTATATATTTATTTATAATCCCAGGAAAATTTATTACATATTTGGGGGAAAGGGAGTACATTTTTCAAAACTATTTTTTACTTTCCCCTAAACTTATACTCTCACATGGTTTTTTCACATTTTCTTTTTCACTTTCTGATTTTAAATATTAATAAAAGATGTCAAACTATCTGCTGCGGTGACCTTCAATCATTGGTGACCGCGACTCACCGCACAAAACCCACCTTACACCACTGCTATATATATGTATGTGTGTATCTTAAAAGATTTGTGACACAGTATTTACTGATATGTGGCATGTGTTCTGATATGTCCTATTCAATTTTATTTATTTTCTATTTCTGTATTGGCCCAATAATGGGCTTCTGCTTACATTTTGAACATTTTAAAGAATGAATTCTGCATGTGTTCTTCAGTGCAGTGTAGGGAAAATGGTCTAGAAAACTGTACACCCAGAGTTGAAATCAAGAACCAACCTGTATGTGTCCACATGGAAGGACAGGCCCTTTCTCCCAAAGCCCAGGTGTGCTCTCCACAAGGCCCACACCGGCACCGTCCTGAATGTCCTACCCACTCCACAGGCCCCAGCTCGCACCAGAAGGAATGAGAACCTCCTTTAGATCTTAGGGAGGACCTACAGGTAGACACTACCCCCATTCTGTTTCTACCTGACACCTCCAGTCCCCAGGAGGCTGCGTACTTCCTGGGACTACTAATAAAAAGCAAAGGCCAGAAGGCTTACAGGAGTGTCTGTTCCCAACATCTCTTTCTTTCTCAGCATTAAAAAGCAAGTTTCCCTTGGGTCTCTGCATCAAAAGAAGTCAATTCAATGTCCACAGAATATGGACTCCCTTGACTCAAAACACACTAACTCCACAGTACATGGGCTGTTGAGTCAAGCTGAGGAAAAGAGCCTTGTGCATAGAAATGATGTCATCTTCTCAGAAGAAGCCCTTAAACCTAGGGTTTTCGGCCCAGGCTTATCATTATTTTATTTGGGTCTCACCTAGAACTCCTGATATTTAGGAAGCTACATATCACTTATTAAACTGTAGCTAAACACAAGAGAGGCACTGGTGACTTTCATGACTAGTAAGCATGTTTAGGTATTCTTTAACAAAGACCTTGCGGCCTTCTATCAGTTTCTTCTGATGTCATGCGATGTACCGAGAACCTGATTGTTGAGCCTCTTGAGCTTAAGGATACTTCTGGTGACATAAATCTGGCTTGGGGAGTGGGGACCAGGTACAGGCAGTGCCTGAGTGAAAGTCTGGGGGGAGAGGGGTCTCGTTTCTTGTCCATTTATTGATACCCCCTTGCTTAGTAACACTGGGCCAACCTTACTGTGAATTAAGCGCACATCCCTGGGCTACTGACAATAGACAGAGGCGGTGAGGAGCCCCCAAGGGACAAAGGGAAAAAAGTGCCCTGTGGAATGGAGAGAAAATCCAGCAAGGACAGAGAACTGGAATTCCCGGGTGTGAGATGGTGCATTAGGTGTTGACTTATAAAGCATATATATATATATATATACACATAATCTTTTCAATATATCAGTATTCAGATGAACGGGATAAAGAATTTTATTTTGTATAACATAAATCTGCATAACAAGTTACTTAGCAATTTACAACAACACCCATTTTTATTTTCCAAGTTCTGAGTGATAACTGGGTTCCCATCAGGGTCTCACCAAGCCAAAATCCAGGGGTCAGCCTCACTGAGCCCTTCTCTGGAGGCAACACAGAGGAAGAATCCGCTTCCAAGTGCATGTCAGTTTTCTAAATATCTGCCATAGTGACTCAGTGACCACAGCAGCAGACACCTTTGGGCACCAGAAGGGAAGGTCATGAGACACAGATGCCCTTTCACCTTGCATTGCCAATATTGTCAGACTCGTTTCATTCTATGACCTTCTCTTCATTTAGAACCAAGATCAGGATAATGGGCAAGATTCCAAGTCCTTCTTGGGGACCATCACTGACATCTTCCCCTCTTAACTCTATTTCCCACATCCCTCTGACTAGAGAAACTCATTTATTTTGTTTTTTATTTTTTTGTTTTTGTTTTTTGTTTTTTTTCTCATTAGGAACATTAGAGATTAAGCTAAAGTTCTCTTTGTCCATACTACTCAATACTAAATATCTTCCCTATCTGAAACATTACTGCCAATATATAATTTGTACGCATCTTTCTTTTTATGATAATTTTAAATATATAAATATCTACATAGTATATATTGTTGTATGCTTTAGTTACCTAAGTCATATCATGTTGTATTCATCACCTCACACTGGATTTTCTCACTCAACAATATGTTAGTGTAACTTTCTGTGTTACTCCATGTATAGATAAGTTCATTATGTCTGCTGTATAGTATTCCCCTTCATGTATAACCAGATTTTTTTCATCTGTTTTCAAACTATTCATCTCTCAGTTTTTCTAACTTTTGTCATGACTAGAAGTGCTTCAGCAAATCTCTGTCTACATATCTTTTTGTGTATACATGTATGCAAATGTTTCTGGGGACAAATGCCTAGAAATTAAGTTGCTGGCTCATGGTGTCGATGATGCTTTGAATCACATTTGTGTGGTATTTGTATCAATTTATTTAGTCTCAGTGAAGTGAGGGGGGGCTTTTTCTATTTGCCTAATGTTTAAGGCCAGCACACCATCCGCTTGTTGCTCAAAGACCGTATTTCTAAAGCTGTCTCTACCAGAGAATATAAAGTCAACTTTAAGAAGCAGAAATTGAGCTTTGCCTGATTTCTTTCTCCCAGTGTTTCTTCACTAACAACCCAACCCTGAAGACCTGAGAATTTGGAATTGGAGGAAGGAAGGCAGCATATCAGTTAGTATTGTACTTTAAAATGTTATTAGCTTACCACACTATAATGTTTCTTTCTTTTTTTCCATTTTTTTTTTCAGAAATGGACTGGGGTATTATTATTCTGTCCTCCTGCCTAGGTCACAAAGGAGCCTTGGCTGACTATGAGGTTTCTTTTTTTTATATTATTTTATTTTGATGCTATTACAGGTGTTCCCCATCACCCCCCCACCCGCAGCATCCCCCTCCATCCAACCCCTGCCACCCTCCTCAGCCTTCACCACACAAAGAGTAGGTGGTGGTATTCCAGACTGTTTCTTTGTTTGTACTGTAGTAAGGACACTTAACATAAGCTCTCCCTAACAAAAAGCTAAGTGTGCACTAGTTTTATTGACTATAGCACAAATCGTGCAGTTCTTACTCATCTTGCATAACCTTATGCCCACTGAACAGTAACCCCTCATTTTCCTCTCCTCCCACCACCTCCGGCCCATAGCTACCATGGACCTACTCTCTGCTTCTACAAGTTCTACTTTGGTAACTGCCTAAAAGTGAATAATTTGTCCTTCTGTGGTTTCGCATGCATAATGTCTCCAGGGTTCATCCATGTTGCCATATGTTGCAGGATATCCTTCTTTTTCTTAAGGCATAATAGGATTTCATTGTATGTATGTACCATATTGTCCTTATCTATTTATATCTACATCCATAGATATTTAGTTTGTTTCCATATTTTGCCTACTGTGAATTGTGCTACAATGAACATGGAAATGCTAATATTTCTTTGAAATGCTGACTTCAGTACTTTTAGATAAATACTCAGAAATGAGATTACTGGGTCATATGGTAGTTCTATAATTTATTTTTTGAGGAGTCTACAATCTTTTTTCATAGTGACTGTGCCATTTTGCATTCCCATTAACAGTTTACAAAAGTTAGAATTTCTCCACATCCTTGCCAACATCTGTTGTCTTTCGTTATTTATTTTTTAGTATAGCTATCCTAAGAGGTATTAGAGTATATCTGATTTTGGTTTTGATTTGCACTTCCTTGATGATTGGTGACATTGAACATCTTCTTATATACCTATGAGTATTTGTATGTTTTCTTTGAGAAATGTCTATTCAAGTCTTCTGCCTATTTTTTTTAATGGGGTTATAAATGTTTTTGCTATTGAATTGTAGGTGTTTCTCATTTATTATGGAACTTAATTCCTAATCAGATAAATATATATTTTTTTTCTCCATTTGATAAACTGCCTTTTCAGTTGACCAATTGTTTCTGTTGTTGTGTAGAAGCTTCCCACTAGGATTGCTTTTGTTACCTGTTCCATTTTTACCATATCCATTAAATTACTCCCAAGACCAATGTCATAAAGCTTATTTCCTAAATTTTCTTCTAGGAGTTTTATAGTTTCATGTCTTATCTTTCAAAGTCCTTAATCCACTTAGAGTAGATTTCTGTGTATGGCATAATATATGGATATTATCTCATTCTATTGCATGTAAATATTCAGTTTTCCTAACCCATTTGTTGAAGATACTGTCCTTTCCCCATTGTGCACTCTTGGCGCTCCTGTCAAAGGCCAGGCACTCCAGGCTCTCTGTTCAATTACACTGGCCCTAGTGTCTGTTTTTAGACCAGTGCCATGCTCTTTGAATTATCACAGTTTTGCAATATATTGTGAAATCAAGGGTATAATGTCTCTAGATTTATTTTTTCTCAAGGTTGTTTTGGATACTTGGAGTTCTTTGTGCTTTTATATAGGTAATCCAGTTTTGTAGATGAGGAGATGTGGTCTCAGAGAAGTCAGGCAATTTGTCAAGTTTAGACTCCTCTTCCAACCCAGATATCAAACCCCAAAAGCCAGGTTTTTACCCATGTTCTGCTACTTTCCAATGAAAAGTCATTAATGAAGACAAGAAAACGGTTGTTGTAGCATCAAATGAATAGTTATGATTTCTTAGATATTTCTTTCCTCATATCTGTAAATCATTATGGGATTTAGGAATGTGTTGGCCTCATAATATCCACTTCCTATCAAAATGGCTTTCTTTTCCTCAATGACATGTTTTTCTACTGGACTCACGTTCTCCTTTTTATTTTCACATATGAAAATATTAGAAGAAAACTCAAGTGTGGTCATCTGGAGTGAGTGCATATTTATTAACTATTAACTTATTAATTATTGTCTTTTGGAGATTGTGTAACATAGGTGAGCAAGTAACTACAGGTAATTTTCCTTTAATGGTTCTTTTGTAACACTAAAGTTTTCGCTCAGTTTATAATCTATATCTTTTGTATGATGGACGAGGACCAGAATGTTTTAAAAATAAGAAAAAAAACATATCTTAAACTTTCAAGGGGTATTAGATTTTGAATTAATGTTGAATTATAAGAAAAACAATAGCTACTGATAGATATGCCAACATATTCAAATCAAAGATCACTTGTCTGACAGTTCATGTCCCACAGGTTTTCTAATGATTAATCAAGAAGCCTTCTGTCTCCAGGATCACCAGAAAAAGTATTTAATGAATCCAACTTATATATCTAGTCCTACTTGTAGGTGTCTTTCTTTAGTTCTGGTTTCTTTTACATTCTGTATTCCAACAAAGCATGATTGGATTGGAATGTTATATGATTTATGGCGTTCTTCAGAGTCTCAGGATAAACAAACTAATGAGAATTAATCTTGGTCTTATTTCCAAAATTCTTACCTATAGCCTTCACTAAGACCAGTCAACTGAGCAAATTCAGTTGTTATTGAATTTGTACAAAAAAATGGGATTACCTGCAGAGAACAATTTCACATTGCCTAAAAATCTTTGTGCTTTTTAAAATGATCGTATTCATGTCGCATTTCTCACCTAGGACTTAAGTTCATGGAGAGCAGAGTCCTGAATTACTGAATCTAATGGCACCAGTCATAGCAACTGAAGCAGGCAGTGGCTCAGTAAGGAGTACTGATATTGATGACGACAGTTATGTTAATCAGGACCCTTTCCATTGCAGGTGACAATAACCTGTCTCAGGTAGCCCAGGCAAAAAGGAAAGTTTGGCTCACATAACCGGCAAGGTCAAGGAGGAGGAATTCACTTGAGCAGTGGCGGGGTCCAGGAGTGAGAGGATGTACGTCCATGCTGCCTCTGTTCCTCACATTTCCTGCCATCTCTCTCAATCTCATGATTTTTTTCTCTATTGTTCTTCCTCTCAGATTGTCCATGTGAATATAAATAAGGTCACCAATACCTAGAAATCCCAAATAACAGATAATTACTCTCTCTCTTTCCTGTACCCATGTCAATTCCCCAAACCTACCCCTACTGCCCCTCTTTCAGTGAACTTGGGGCCCATCGCTGAGGTAAAGGAAACCATGTGACTGATTCCTTTTCACAGGTACGTACTGCAAATGGCAGGCTATTTCCAAAAGAGTGGCTGGTAGAAAGACAAATAGCAGACATGCACTGAATGGTGTTGGCAAGAAGAAAAAAAAAAGGTGAAAGAACACAGAGGTGTCACCACACAAAATAGAACACTAGTTTTATTGGCCATTATGTTTATTTATAAAAAATCAGCATGGCATAAGTGACAAAAATTTGTCTGCAGACCATGATACATTCCATGGGACATGGAAAGTGTTTTATGTCATTCTTAAAAGGTTTTTTAGATTCAGAATACAAGGGGGCTAGGTGAGGAGGAAAAGCGAGAGGAAAAGAGGAATATAAAATGGGTTGTATCAAAACTTAAGCGGTGGACAAGAAAACAGCTACTGTGTCCAAGAATCTTTGGAGTAAAATATGTTAGGGATACAGGGGTTGGCAAAAGTAGGTTTACAGTTGCAACACAAATAAATAATGCAATAAAAATAAATAAAAATAAAGAATAAACTCTATGCTTTATGTCTTCACCATGGTAAACCAAATTTGGCCAACCCCTGGATAAAGGCTTTTCAGAGAGCACATGACAAATGAACAAGGGCTGGGGCAGCAAAAAAGAGCAGGATGTGAAGGAGGACGATAGTAAATGCTCACTACTGTCATTTATTACTGCACTGAGCTGAGGACTGAGCCTCCTGGCAGGTCATCAAAATGAAGTCATTGTTCGATAAAAATAATAAAATAATAAAGGAAGGCACCACACTTACATAGCACATATTATATACTGGGCTCTGATCTAAGCACCTTATATAATTGAAATATTTTTATGAGAAACAAAGTTTCTTTGAGCACTTAATTAAATTCTAGTTTGGACTCACCAACAATTTATTTTATTTTATAGTGCGTTTTATTCCCATTTTTTCAATGAGAAAATGGGACTCAGAGAGTTTAAATTATACCCAAGTTCCCACCAGTTGGAAGTAGTTTAAATGGAGTTTGAACCTATGCTTTTCAGATTCTAAAGCATCCCTGCTACACCCTGAAGCCTTTCCAAAAGGCTTCACTCCTTTGAGAGCCACCCTGACATGCGGTATCTCAAGCCTTGATGCAAGACTCTGGCCATGACATGAGTGTGCGTATTTCATGCAAGAGTCTGCAGCTGAACACCTTTTTCACCAAGAGCCTAAATGCAACCTAAGTGTTCTTAATAGATTTTTGCTATGATTATCAAACACTCAATTCATAGAATGACACTTTCTGAGAAATGATTTAGTGAATAAAGTCCACAGAGGTTGGCGATGTGAGGATTTCTGGACCAGTTGTGTCCTGGAAGTACACCCTGGAGGTTCCCAGAAGGTAGGGCAAAATCCCACCCAAGGCTTTCCATGACATCATGGGGGCCTTGCTGGTGATGCATTATTTGTCATAATCCTTAGTTATTTATATATTTTGGTAACAGTGTGTGAAAGAACTAGTGGCAGTTTTGCAACTATTTATATGCAAGTGTGTGTGTTTGTGTGCAATATTAAAATATTTTTTCATTGCCTAAGTTAAGATATCTATATATTAAAGGACTCTGATTAAGAAGACAGAGTAAGTAAATGCTGTGCACTCTTCTTTCCATGGCCACATCAAAACTACAACTAAATTATAGAAAGAACACCCTTGAGAAACACCTGAAGACTAGCTGATCAGAAGAATTACAAATAAGGGTATAAAGAAAAGGCCATGATGGACTGACAGGGCTGAGACATGGAATGGTCATGTCTTACCCCCATGGTGCATCAGTTAAGAATAGGGAAGGGCACCTCAGTGGTGGAACCGCCCTGAGGAACAAGGGTTCCCAGGGCAAGGAAGAAGAGTTCCCATAGCACCTGACTGTAAGTCCAGCAGGGGTTATGTCTGAGTCTGGTGGGGAGCTGCAGGGAAACTAGGTACTACGTGCTGTCACAAAGTAACTTGCTCTGCCTCCAGAATAGCATCAGCTCCCAAAGTGCCAGGGACATACTGGGAGAAACTGAACTGACTAGCTTTAGAGTGAGGACTAGAGGGGCATCTCTCTCGGGGATGGAACTGCTGGCAGGTGCCTTTGCTGCTTTGTTGAGTCCTCCTTCCTCACAGCTGGCAGGCACAAGCAAGAGCCAAATATGAGCCCTCCTTTAACCTGGCTAACACCGTTTGCTCACCCGTAGTAATACCCTGAGACCCTGCCTTACCAAACACAGCCCTGGCTCAAGCTGATTCCAGCAGTTTTTCCACACAAGCAGCCTGTCTCAGCTTGTGCTGAGGACCTTCCTAAAATCTCGCAAAGATCCACAAACCCAAAACAAGCAGAGATGTCCTTGCCATTCCCTGTGCTGTTGCTAGAGGGCACAAAGCCCAAGATAAGTAATGACTAGTCTTGGCTTGCCCTGAGGGTCTCCTCGGGAGGCCCCAAGGCTGGCATGAGCCACAGCCAGTACTGGCTTAGAAAGTAATTTCAACTAAATTGCCACAAACCTGCTACACATGGAGACTGTCCTCAGACTCTCCCCAGCAGAGTCCCAGACCCAGTACAAGTGGTGCCCAGTCTCAGGTCACAACATAGCCAAATGTTTCCAAACAAAGCACAACTGCAGATCTCTTTTTATCTCCCACCAGGCAACCCCAAAAGAGACACAAATGTGGCTGAAGTTAGCCTATACTAGAACCCCTCCCAAGTGGCTCCAGAACCATCACACCTCCCAGCTAGCTTCAGACCACAACAGAGCACCACTCAATCACTTTCACAAATAGCACACCAGAAGGGCAGACTTCACTGGCACCAGAACCCTGCTAAAGTGACTCATTCTGTTGGGTCAGCCTATACACGAGAGCTCATTAGCTGTAGTCATGGCCAGCCCTCACAACCAGTCAGCCTGAAGGTCACTGTTATCCATTGATGTGCCAATATCAGTTGAAGTCCAACAACAAGAAAGCAGATACAACCCATGCAAGGGACCCGTAGAGAACCCGTCTTAGGTGACTAGGGAGACTGCACTACTGAGCCCTACAGGACACCTACTAATAAGGCCACTGTACCACAGCAGAGAACATGCTAGCTCTGCCTAATACACAGAAGAAGAAAAAAAAAACATAGGAAGGCAATCAAAATGAGGAGACAAATGACCATGTCCTAAATGAAGGAACAGAACAAAACTTCAGAAAAGGAAATGAATGAAATGAACACGAGCAACCTATGAGATGCAGATGTTAAAACACTAGTTACAAGGGTGCTCAATGAACTTAGGGGAAGAGTAAAGGAACTTAGTGAGAACTTCAACAAAGACATGGAATCCATGAAACAGTACCAGTCAGAAATAATGAATGAAAAAACTGAAATTAAGAATACATTATTGGCAATTGATGACAGAATAGATGAAACAGGATTGCATCAGGGATTTGATAGAAAAAGTAATAGAAAACACCAAATCAGAACAGCAAAAAATAAATAAACACACACACACACACACACACATTATTTAAGGTGCCTTTGGAGGCACCTTAACAGTTGATTCATAGGGATACCAGAAGTAAGAGAGAGAGCAAGAGATTGAAAATCTATCTAAAGAAATAATGAGTGAAACATTTTTAACCTGGTGAAGGAAAAGCCAGGATTTCAAGAAGTGCAGAGGGTCTCAAACTTCATAAACCCAAAGGGTCACCAAGACACACACTACAAAATGCTGGAAGTTGAAAACAAAGAGAGAATTTTAAAAGTAGCAGAAGAAGCTGTTAGTTATTTATCAAGGAGCTTCCAAAAGACTGTCAAATGATTTCTCAACAAAACCTTTTCAAGCCAGAAGAGATCAGTACAAAATACTCAAAGTGATATAAAGCAAAGACCTGTAACAAAGATTACTTTACCTAGCAAGGCTATCATTTATAACTGAAGGAGAGATAGTTTCCAAAACAAGAAAAATGATAAAGGATTTAATCACCACTAAATAAGTAATAAGAAAAGTTAAAGGGACTTCTTTAATTAGAAAAGAAAAAATAAAAAAATATAGGGAAGAAAAACATTCCCACTGACAAAAGCAAACAGTTAGTGAAATCAGTAAATCAACCAACTATAAGGTTAGTAAAAATGTTTAGAGGCAAAAGTGGGAATTCCATGTGTAGTTGTAACAATAAATTAAGGGACACACACAAACACACACACATAAAAGAAGTAAAAACTAGTGACATAAACATAGATGTGGAACA
This sequence comes from Mormoops blainvillei, assembly GCA_004026545.1. Lineage (NCBI taxonomy): Eukaryota > Metazoa > Chordata > Mammalia > Chiroptera > Mormoopidae > Mormoops > Mormoops blainvillei. The sequence continues at coordinate 255,056 of PVJD01001104.1, read as the reverse complement.
GCTAAATAAAAATAGTAGTATTTAGAACTGTTCAAACTTAAATGACCATAAACTTAAAATAAAATGCTATAAACATTGTTTGATATATAGGAAGCAACATGGTAACCACAAACCAAACATCAACAAGAGATGTAAAAGAAACGAAGAGAAATAAATCCAAACACAGCACTATAGAAAGTTACCAACATACAAGAGAGCAGGGGAATAAGAAAGAAGCAAAGAAGAACCACAAAGTCAATGAGAAAACAATTAATTAAATGGGAATAACTACATGACTATTAATAATTACTGTAAATGGATGAAATGATCCAATCAGAAGACAGATTGGTTGAATGGATTAAAAAACAAAACCTGTGCATATGTTGCTTACCAGAGACTCCTTTCCAATCAAAAGACACACACAGACTGAAAGTAAATGGATAGACAATTATATTTCATGCAAATAGGAATAAAAAAAAGTAGGGGTAGCAATAGTTATAGCAGATAAAATTAACTCTAAACAAGAACTGTAATAAGAGAAAAAGAAGGGCACTTCATATTAATAAACAAATCAATCTAACAAAAGAATATAACTCTTGTAACCATCTATGCACTCACTGTAGAAACACCTAATTATATAAAGAAAATATCAATGGACATAAAAGGAGTGACAACAGTATTACAGTAACAGTAGGGGCTTTAACAGCACATTAAAAAATGACATGGATATAGTTAGTGGCTTTAACTGACACCTTAGACTAGATGACGTAATTAGTATTTCCAGAACATTTCACCACCAAACATCATTTTTTTCAAGTGCACATGGAACATTTTTCAGCATAGAGCATATGTTAGGCTACAAAACAAGTTCCAATAAATGTAAGAAGATTGAAATCATATAAAGTGTCTTCTCTGATTACAGTAGTATCACACTAGAAATCAATTTGAAGTAACCTTAAAAAAAAACCCACAAATGCATGGAGGCTAAATAACATGGTAGTAAAAAATGAATAGGTTAAAAATGAGACCAAGGGACAAATCAAAATATCTCAAGCCCCAACCATGGTGGTTTTGTTGGTTAGGCATCATCCCACAAGGTGGAAGTTTGCCATTTCAGTTCCCGGTCAGGACACATACCTAAGTTATGGGTTCAGTTGGGGTACATATAGAGGCAACCAATCAACTTTTCTTTCTCACTTCGATGTTTCTCTTTCTCTATTTCTCCCTCCCTTTACTTCTCTCTAAAAATAAATAAATGCATCTTTAAAAAATGCTCCAAGACAAATGCAATATAAGTTCCACAAACAAAATAGATGAGGCACAGCTAAAAAAAGTTCTAAAAGGGAAATTTATAGCAATATAGGCCTGCCTCAAAAAACAAGAAAAAAATCTCAAATAAGCAATCTAACCTTACATCTAAAGGAGCTAGAAAAAGAACAACAAAGCCCATGTTGAATAGAAGAAAGAAAATAACACAGATTAGAGTGAAAATAAGCAAAATAGAGTTTTAGAAATACAATAATCAATGACAAGATCTGGTTCTTTGAAAAGATTAACGAAATTGATAAACCTTTAGCCAGACTTACCAAGAAAAAGAGAAAGAGGACCCAAATGAATATAATCAGAAATGAAAGAAAGTGACAACCAACACTACAGAAGTACAAAGGATTAGCCCCAGCTGGTGTAGCTCAGTGGATTGAGTGTCAGCCTGTGAACCAAAGGATCACCAGTTCGATTTCCCAGTGAAGGCACACACCTGGGTTGTGAACCAGGTCCCCGGTAGGTGGCATTCGAGAGACAACCACACATTGATGTTTCTCTCCAACTCTTTCTTCCTCCTTTCCCCTCTGTCTAAAACTAAAATAAAATTTAAAAAATCTTTAAAAAAATAAATACATGCAAGAATAAACACACAATTTTTAATAAATAAATTCTGTTTTGGGGGGGTCCTCCTTCTACAATCTTCCAAGGCCAAATTAGAAGAAACAGAAAATCTGAAAAGACCAATAACTACTAACAAAATTGAATCTGTAATTGGAAAACTCCCCCAAAACAGAAACCCTAGACCCCACAGCTTTACAGATGAATTCTACCAAATAGTCAATGAAGAATTAATACCTATCCTCAAACTATTACAAAAAATTGAAGAGGAGGAAAGGCTCCCCTACTTAACTTATGCGGCCAACATTACTGACACACACACAAAAAGACATTCTAAACATTTAGAGACCAATACCTCTGATGAACATAGATGCAAAAATTCTCAAGAAAATGTTAGCAAACCAAACTCAGGAATACATTAATAAGATCATACACCATGATCAACTGGGATTTAGTCCTGAGATACAAGGTTGGTTCATTATCCACAAATCAATTAACATGATACACCACTTAAATAAAATCAAAAAATAAAAATCATATGATCATATCGATAGATGCAGCTAAAAGCATTTCACAAAATTGAACACTTATTTATGATAAAAACTCTCAGCAAAGTGGGAAAAGAGGGGGCATACCTAAGTGAATACATTAGAAGGAATCAACAGTAGGTTAGATGAAGCAGAAGATCTAATCAGCAATTTGCAAGACAAGGTAGTGGAATACACTTGATAGGAACAACAGAAAGCAAAAACGAGGATAGTTTAAGGGTCATCTGGGACAAGCACAACAACATCTATATCATAGGGATATAAGAAGGAGAAGAAAGAGAGCAAAAGATTCAGAAGCTATTTGAAGAAATAATGACAGAACATTTTCCTACCCTGGTGAAGGAAAAAACAAAAACAAAAACACACACACACAAGTTCAGAAAGTATAGAGAGTTCCAAACAAAATGAAAACCCAAAGAATTCTACAGCAAGACACATCATAATTAAAAATGTAAAAAAACAAACAAATAAACAAACACACAAAGATATTGTACTTGAACAACAATAAAAAATAAAATAAAATAAATTATACCATTAACAGCCCCCTCCAAAGAAAGGTTAAAGACAAAGAGAGAATCTTAAAAGCACCAAGAGAAAAGCAGTTAGTTACCATCAAGAAAGCTTTCATAAGACTGTCAGCATATTTCTCAGTAGAAACTTTCCAGACCAGAAAGGATTAGCAAGAAACATTCAAAGTGATGCAAAGCAAGGACATACAACCAAGACTACTCTACCCAGCAAGGGGATAATTTAAAATTCAATAAAAAATAAAGAGCTTTCCAAACAAGAAAAAGCTATAGGAGTTCATAAAACAAACAAACAAGCAAAACAGTGTTATAAGAAACGTTAAAGGGTCCTTTTTAAGAAAAAGAAAGTGAAAATAAAGAGAAACATAAATATAAATAATAAAATGTAAATAAATGCATACATATTAATAAAAACTTTAAATGTAAATGGATTAAATGTTCTAATTAAAAGACATAGAGTAGCTAAATTGATAAGAAAACGAGACCCATGTATATGCTGTCAATAAGAGACTGAGTTCAGATCAAAAGACACACACAGATTGAAATGAAAGAGATGGAAAAATATATTTCATGCTAATGGGAACAAAAAAAAGCTGGTGTAGAAATATTTATATAAGACAAAATAGACCTTAAAATACAAGCTATATAATAAACAAAGAAGGACATTGTATAGTAATAATGAGATCAACCCAACAAGAGGAATTAATCCCCGTAGATGTTTCTGCACATGAGACAGGAACACCTAACTATATAAAGCAAGTACTGATGGACATAGACAGAGTGATGGACAGTATTACAAGCATAGTAGGAAACTTTAACACCCCATTGACATTAATATATAGATCTTGCAGACAAAATCAAAAAGGAAATAGGGGCCTTAAATAACACCTTAGAATTTAATCAATATTTTCAGAGTATTTCTTCCCAAAGCCACAGAATATACATTATTTTCAAATGCACATTAAATATTTTCTAGGATAGACCACATGATAAGCCACAAAAATGTGTTTTAATAAGTTTAAGAAAATTGAAATCATATCAAGCATCTTCTTTGTTCACAATGGTGTGAAACCAAAAAATAATTACAAAAAAATTTTAAAAGCCTGAAAACACAAATACAAGGAGGATGAAAATAAAAAAAGAACATGTTACTGAACATGTTTTGAATGGGTTAATAATGAGTTCAAAGAAGAAATGAAAAGATACCTTGAGACAAATGAAAATGAAAACAAAATCGAAATCCTATGAGACAAGCAAAAGCAGTCCCTAAGAGGCAAATTCATAACATTAAAGACCTACCTCAAGAAACAAGCTAAATCTCAAATAAACAGTTTAAATTTACACCTAGAGAAACTAGAAAAAAACAACAAAAATGTCCAAAATGAGTGGAAGAAAATTATAAGGATCAGAGTAGAAAAAATCAAATTATGGTTTAAAAAATAATTCAAATAAACAGTGAAAATGAGTATTGGTCCTTTGAAAAGATAAAAAAGAGTAATACACCTTTAACTAGACTCATCAAGAAAAAGAGGATCCAAATAAATAAAATCAGAAAGAGGAGAAGTAACAACAAACTTCATTGATCTTAATAATATTTTCTCTGATATATCTCTTTGGTCAAGGAAAACAAAAGAAAAATATAAACAAATAAAACTACATCAAAGTAAAAAAAAATTGCATAGCAAAGGACCGTTAACAAAACAAAAAGACAATCTAATAAATGGTAGAAGGTATTCACCAATGATATATCTAATTAAATGGTCAATATCCAAAGCTTATTAAAAACTCCTACAACCCAACAACGAAAACAAACAAACACCCCAATTAAGAAAGTGGGCAGACAATCTGATCCGAATAGACTCTTTTCCAAAGGTGACATACTGATGTCCTATAGACATGTGAAAAGATGCTTAATTTCAGTAATCATTACAATAAACCAAATTAAAACTACAATGAGATATCACCTCCCACCCGTCAGAATAGCCATCACCAATAAATCAACAACAGGTGCTGGTGAGGTTGTAGAGAAAAGGAGACCCGCATGCACGGTTGGTGGGAATGCACGTTTGTGCAGCCACTGTGGAAAACAGTGTGGAGGTTCCTCAAAAATTAAAAATTGAACTGCCTTATGACCCAGTAATTCCACTCCTGGGTGTATCTTTTGAAAGAATGTGTTCACCCCTATGTTCATTGCAGCTTTATTTACAATAGCCAAGACATAAAACAACTTAAGTGTCCATCAATAGTTATGTAAATGTCTAAACACTATGTTGTACACCTGAAACTAATGTAATATGGTATGTCAACTGTAATTGAAAAAGCAAAAATATTCTGAAAGCACATCTGTATATTAAAGATATCCAAACTAGTTTGGTCAATTGAGAACAATCTGGTAAATTTTTTGCATGTTATCATAAGATTGCTGCCTTCTATACTGTTACCATGCATTACAAGGAATCAATTTACTACTTCTTTTATCTGTGGTGTAAAGAGATAATATAATATGAAGTAATTCACACACGTTTTTCCCATTACTCCTGGATGGTCTTCTTCATCCCAGTGAGGCTTAAATGGTTGTATGGCCTTAAAGCCTAGAGCAAGTGATAGGTAAAAGCTGTGTTAAGAGGATAAAATGCAAATGAATAAGCTTCATGTATCAAGTGGTATAATGATACACCTATGCTGGCTGAGTATCATATAAGCATCGAATATTTTCCCTCATTTTAAAATAAGAAAATTAAGGAAGATTTTGTGTGATAAAAGCATTATGTGGAAGTATATATGGTATATTCTTAGAAATATTGAAGATGCAGGAAAAGCACAACTGTGCTACACTGAATGAATTGATCTCACCTTTCGAGTTAGAGAATGAATTTGATGTTTCAGCCTCTCTGAGAAGCAGCATCTTATAATGGGTCTATGCCTCAAAGCACACAATGCAAAGAATGTCAAACAGAGGCATACATTTTTCTAACACTTTTCTCTCTCTTTTCTCCCCAGACTATGTCAAAGAGTCACAATGACCTTGCACAATAACAATACAACTTCACCTTTGTTTCCAAACATCAGCTCTTTCTGGATACCTGGCTCCCCAAACTCAGGGCTGCCCCCAGGAACGGGCCCTCATTTTGGCAGTCACAACAATTCTCGAGCAGCTGGGAATTTCTCTCTTCCAAATGGCACCATCAGTGACCCTCTGGGAGGTCATACCATCTGGCAGGTGGTCTTCATTGCATTCTTAACAGGTGTCCTGGCCCTGGTGACCATCATTGGCAATATCTTAGTGATAGTGGCATTTAAGGTCAACAAGCAGCTGAAGACAGTCAATAACTACTTCCTCTTAAGCCTTGCGTGTGCTGATCTGATTATTGGGGTCATTTCAATGAACCTGTTTACTACCTACATCATCATGAATCGATGGGCTTTAGGGAACTTGGCCTGTGACGTCTGGCTCTCCATTGACTATGTGGCTAGCAATGCATCAGTCATGAATCTCCTGGTGATTAGCTTTGACAGGTACTTTTCCATCACAAGACCACTCACCTACCGGGCCAAACGAACAACAAAAAGAGCTGGTGTGATGATAGGTCTGGCTTGGGTCATCTCCTTCGTCCTTTGGGCTCCTGCCATCTTGTTCTGGCAGTACTTTGTTGGGAAGAGAACTGTGCCCCCAGGGGAGTGCTTCATTCAGTTCCTTACTGAGCCCACCATTACCTTTGGCACAGCCATCGCTGCCTTTTATATGCCTGTCACCATTATGACAATTTTATACTGGAGGATCTATAAAGAAACTGAAAAACGTACCAAAGAGCTTGCTGGGCTACAAGCCTCTGGGACAGAAGCAGAGGCAGAAAACTTTGTCCAACCCACAGGCAGTTCTCGAAGCTGCAGCAGCTATGAGCTTCAGCAGCAAAGCATCAAACGCTCAGCCAGGAGAAAGTACGGCTGCTGCAACTTCTGGTTCCCAACCAAGAGCTGGAAGCCCAGTGCTGAGCACATAGACCAAGACCACAGCAGCAGTGACAGTTGGAATAACAACGATGCTGCTGCCTCCCTGGAAAACTCCGCATCCTCTGATGAGGAAGACATTGGTTCAGAGACAAGAGCCATCTACTCCATTGTGCTCAAACTTCCAGGTCACAGCACCATCCTTAACTCCACTCAGTTACCCTCATCCGACAACCTACAGGTGCCCGATGAGGAGCTGGGGCCAGTGGACTTGGAGAAAAAGGCCAGCAAACTGCAGACCCAGAAGAGCATGGACGATGGAGGCAGTTTTCAAAAAAGCTTCTCCAAGCTTCCCACCCAGTTAGAGTCAGCCGCGGACACAGCCAAAACCTCTGACATCAACTTCTCAGCGGGTAAGACTGCGGCCACTCTACCTCTGTCTTTCAAGGAAGCTGCCCTAGCCAAGAGGTTTGCTCTGAAGACCAGAAGTCAGATCACTAAGCGGAAACGGATGTCACTCGTTAAGGAGAAGAAAGCAGCCCAGACCCTCAGCGCCATCTTGCTTGCCTTCATCATCACCTGGACCCCCTACAATATTATGGTTCTGGTGAACACGTTTTGTAACAGCTGTATACCCAAAACCTATTGGAATCTGGGCTACTGGCTGTGCTACATCAACAGCACCGTGAACCCCGTGTGCTATGCCCTGTGCAACAAAACATTCAGAACCACTTTCAAGATGCTGCTACTATGCCAATGTGACAAAAAGAAGAGGCGCAAACAGCAGTACCAGCAAAGACAGTCAGTGACTTTTCACAAGCGCATACCTGAGCAGGACTTGTAAAATGAGATTTTGTCAATAGCAGTGACCAAACACACACATCATCCCACAAACCTTAGGAGGGAGAGAGGAGGAATGGGTGATTTCTGACGATGATAAAAATGTTCTTATCGGCCAGGTGTGAAAGAAGCTGCCTGTTTACTGAACCATTGGATAAGCCCATTTTAATATAAAAAGTCAAATAGTAATTCAGTAATTCAGAAAAAAAAATTACTGAATATAAAGAAATTTATTCTGAAATAGATTTTAAGTGATTTTTCTTAAAGAGGAAAAATTGTTTCATAGCAATTGTACACCAAAATTGATCTGCTTAGTTCTTTTAATTTCCATTAGTTCTGGAATATCAGATAAGCATAACTAGCTTCCCTAGATGCCACATTTTTTTTACAAGGATCCCAAAAGTGCTCATTCAGATTCCTCGTGAAACAGGTCAGACTAGTAAATCTGCAGTTCTGAAATTATTTCATACATTGCTAAGCTGAAACTTCTTGTCCCAATAGAACTTTTTGTCTTCTCTTTGGTGTGTTGTTATATTCTATTTGCAGACTTGATTCTTAATTCCTACAAAGTACTGTTTGGTGCAGTTCAAGTTTTGTACAAATAAAAATATATAAATGTGCGTGTGTGTGTGTGTGAGAGAGAGAGCTCCACATACACACACATAATGTATATAATGTAATGGGAATCACTTAACTGGCAAATTATTCCTATAATATATGCTTTCTGTACTTTCATAACTGAAGTTCTCTAGGATCCTAACACAACACAAAAGTGAAATAAAACCTGTGTGATGTTTTCAAAACCAGGGCTGTTTTAGACAAGCCACCCTGTAAATACTCAGCGGAGAGCAGCCATGCCCTCCAGCAGGTCTGGGCAGAGTGGACTGCCTTGTGATCAAGGTCATGCACCATTGCTTGACCAGACTCTGAGAGTAAACTATCATTTTGTTGTTATCCTCAACAGAACTTAATCAAAACGGGCCCTCTGAGCTCAAAAAATGAACCTGGTCCACGTGTTTGAATTTGATCCTTAATTTCTGAATATGTATAAAGAAAACTTCTGCTACCTAAACTGCTTACAACTCAATAGTAGTGTCGTGTTTGAAAGTCATACACAGCAACCCATACAGAAAAGCAAACAGACATTGTGAGGGCTGATGAAGAAGAACCTGCCATTTAATTTCTTCCTACCTGGTATCTTCTAAATGAAAAACTTACACCTCTATTACTTAGCTCTGGCCAGTGCTTCCTGGTCTTTATCTTGTGACTTTCACCTATTAGGTGGGGCTTAGGAAGCCACATGTCCTCTGAAGAAAGAATTACACTTTGAAAAGTAATGCTTCAAATTGACTTTTTACAGTATTTTAAAAATTATTTTATCTTGTTCTCTGAATTGATCAAAATGCTAAATGTTCTATTTGGGGGAGGGGAGGGGTGCTGCTCTTAGTGTCACTTTTTTGCTGCTATAATTGTTGGGGTCCCTTCTTTTCCTTTAGCCAGGGTTGTGTGGGGAGAAGGAGGAGAAAGAGTGGAGTGGCTGAGGAGAAATATCACCTTGTACAGGGCCTCCATGATGGCCAGAGTCAGGGTAGAAGCTGCTTTTGTATTCAGTGTGAGCTGGTGTTTACAGGTGACTTTGACAACAGTGGACATGTGCTCAGTGGTGTCTATGTTTCTTAACTATTTAATTTTGTGTTATGTTTATATGAAGAAATATTTATGCATACTTCACCAAGTGTCTATTTAATGTTGATAAATATTACTCTTCAGTCTTCAGCCATGATACCTTGAAAGTGATTCTTCAAGGTCCACTAGACCAATGAGAAGGGTACACTAAGCTTTCATGTGGTTAAGAAGAACAGTGTCATTCTGTTGACATCAGCAAGCACCTAACTCTTTCTAGGTAGTAAAAAGTTAACTGTAACTTCAACATAAATGTTTAAAACCACTCGTTAATTCAACTTGATGAAGACTGAACAAAGCACTCTCCACTCTTGTGTTTGAGATCACATGACAAGGGGAAAATCAGTGTAATTTAATGATTTTTTTTTTGCCCACATTTAACCAAAGAACAAGAAAAACTAGAAACTATTTTCTAATTGTATAGTAAACTACAGAATGTAATGTTACCTACTTGTGAAATGTCTAGTGAGCAGTTGCATCTATATTTAATTACTCAAGTTGGCCTGACACTAATAAATATGTGAATGCTGATTCATGTCTCCCTGTACCTCAGTGATTTTCATTACTTTCAAAGCTCCAAAAATTCCTCCATGTCAAAGGGCTGTTTCTTGTATTAAAATCAAGGTCAACAATTAGAATTAAATTTAAGAAATGGAGAAACCCTGAGCTTTGGAAGAACTGCAAAGGTTAGTAACAATTCTTAACCACACTTATCTCCTGATCCTTGACCTGTTGTGAGGCTAACAATGGTGGAGAAGAGTCAAATCCATGACCCCAGGTCTTCTTTTGTGTTACTGGTTTAATCAGAAGATTGTTTTCACATCTCTTGTGGATAAAAGTTGCTTTAAAATACTACTGGATGTGCTTATAAAAAGGCATGTCCAATTTTTAGGTCATTTACAGAAAAGGAAAATAAGAAAAACCCATTATTTTGAATATGGACACTTTAGAAGTAAAATTAAGGATGTAGTAATTATTTGTAACCAGACATAGCTGCACCTGCTTTATCAAAGGGTTGTCATCAGAAAAGATATTCAGCATTTACAAAATATTGAAGTGTCTCCCTGGTTTGAGGAAAGCATCCAAGTTTGGCAGGAGGGATAGGGGTCTTCAGGAGTGAAGTCACTGTTCTGCCTCTAGACTTTTCCAGTCCACTCTTCCCTAGATCTTCAACCAGACAGGTTTCTAGCCTCCAGGTCTGTCAACCCTATGACCCACTCTTTGGATCTTCTATCCTGTTGCTGTCATTCTGTCAACTCAGGACCAGCTCAGTTCTGAATATGTTTCTCCAACAATTGCAACCGAGTTTTACTTCAGTCCCTGTTGAAAAATTCCCCTAAACATGTAGACAAACCCTAATACTTGCAGCTCCTCATTCCAAAGCTAGACCTGGAGGTCAGAATTGTGGTGATTTGAAATGCAATAAAGTTTTAAAATTAAAAAAAAAAGAGAGATAAAAGTGTCTCCACCCCTAAATGAGAAATCACACTATTTTATTCCACATAAATCAGGTTTGAAGTGCTTTCATGATTATTCACTTTATTTAAAATATCAAAATAATCAAAACTAAAATAAACCACACACACACCTGAACACCCTTCTTAACACATACACTCATCTATTTTCCCATTCTGTGATCCTCAGGCCTTGTCAGATGGACTAGAGAAGTGAGATGCCTGGGCCTCTATTTCCTGTGGCTCTTTTCTTTCCACAACCTACCTGTGATCTCTCTGCTTGCTCTGTAAATGACCCTGAATCACCCTTGCCTTAAATCCAGCCTTGACTCTCTAATTATATTCCATTTGATTCATTCTTTCATGTATGATCCAGTTCTGGATTTTGACAGGAAAAAAACAAACAAGAAAGCTTAAACATTAGAAGTAGCAGTGGCTAAAGATCTAGAAGGCAGACCCACTTCCCCTGTCAACACTTCTGTGTTGCAGATGACCAAGTTCATTGCCCTGGAAGCTGAAAACCATTTGTGTACTGTTTGTAAGAAGTAGGAGGGCAGAGCTCTGATGCTATAGGGGCTGCATCAAGGTGGATGAAGGAAACCAAGGCTCAGGCCCAGGGAAAAACCATGATGTAGACAATAGTGAGATGGATAAGGAGCCTGCAGATGATCCCCAGCGTCCTGTCTGTATGTGGGTGCAGATGATTTTCAGATGGGACATAATACTGAGGAATTGGGATAGTCCACCTCAGCAGCTTCAGTGGGCAGTGTCATGAGGAAACACTGAACTTAGGAGGAGACCTGAGTTCTTTGCCTATTTCAGTCACCTAGAGTTACATGACCTCTGTCATACATGTCATTTGCTTATAAAGTCTCTGGTTTATCTCCTTATGCTCTAAATAAGCAACAACACTAGAGCATCTCCAGTTTGCCTTCTCAGAGTAAAGGCATCAAAATTGAGGCATGGTGTTAAATAAGCAACTACAATGATGAATATGTAATGGTATGTCTGGTGAAAACAAAATTTTCTGATTTTATGCAGTCATGTGTCGCTCTTAACAGTGAAGTTTCATTCTGGGGGATGTGTCATTTGGAGATTTAATTATTGTGTGAATGTCACCGAGGAACTCACACCCAAATTAGATGGCGCAGCCTCGTGCACACCTGGACTGTGTGCAACCTGTTGCTCCTGGGCTGCAAGCCTGTGCAGCTGTCACTGTACTGCTGTAGGCAACCGTAACCCATGGTAAGGATTTGTTTACCTAAGTATACCTAAACATATAAAAGATACAGTGGATAATGCATTGGGGTGTCATCTGTGCACTCAAAATTGAGATGCTGGGAGTGACAGGGAATTTATTGTCAAGCCCCACAGATAATGCTTCTGTCAGAGAAAAGAAAATTCCCCAGGATCACAAATGCTTCCATTTGTTAGGGGAACTTCAACTCCATTATAATCTTATGGGACTGTCATCATCAATGCCATCCGTCCTTCACGTTGATGTGGTGTGTGGCTTTATCGCCATCGGATTCATTTACTTATTACATTTCAATTCAACAAAGTCTAAGGAGCTGTCTAGTGAGTAAACTTGGAATTGTGTTGTTTAAAATATCACTTCAGTCCTGGTCATGTGGCACATTTGGTCTGAGCACCATCTCACGTTCCCAAAGGTGGTGAATTTGATCTCAGGTCAGGACATGTAGAGGAGGCAATAAGTAGATATTTCTCTGTCACATAGATGTTTCCCTCTTTCTCCCTTCCTCTCTCTTTAATATCAGTGAACAAGTCCTTGGGGGACAACTAAAGAACAAAATTAAAATAAAATTAATAAAATAAAAATAAAATAAAATAAAATAAAATAAAATAATGAAATTTAAAATATATATATATATATATATATACCACGTCAGTCTGAGGCCATCTGAAGGTTAACTACCGAACAAATAGTCACTGAAGAGCTGGTGTTTGTTTTGGTTTTGTGACCTTCTTTCTCACTAATGGGACTGGAACCATGGAATGCAGTGCCCACTGTGGTTATCCTTTCACATCCTAACAAGGCACCACCTGTCGCCTCCTATAAAAGTGTGTTTTTCTCAAATGTGATGTGTAACAAAAGACCACGGTTTGGTCAACAGTGTAAGCTCCAGCCTGTAATAGGTTCAAGGGCAATTTTACTACTTTTCCTGATAGATTTTAAAGCATGCCCTCCCTTCTTGTGTTTTCTTGACACTATTTTGTAGTAATTAAGCCTATTCCATAATTAATACTGTGTGAATAATTACTCCAAACCTGAGAGGCTGGTTTCAGAGATCTTCATGATCTTCAGAATTGGAAAGTTCCATTTTCTTTTTTTGGCTTTAGTGTTACAGCCTGAGAAAGGAGCCTCATGTTGACATAATAAAAATGAATAAATAAGTCAAAGTCATAGAGTAATTATACTAAACCCAAGCATCTCATTGCACAATTTTATTGACTGGCTTCAAAATGTGAAAACATTAACATTGTTGGTAATTGGAACATATCACATTCACAGCTTCATGCACAGAGGTAGATAACCCACTGGGACACATGCAGGTGGATACACAAGACATACAGTAGAACATTAGGTTGGTGATTGCTATGGTGGGAACCATAGAAACTTAGCACAGGCTTCTGACTCTATACTCTGGTCTTTCAAAAGGACATGTTTCATCACCAGCACCCAGACAATTATTCATCATATAATGAAGAGATTTTGTATTTAGGAAGCATAGACTCTGCTGGTAATTGTCCCCCCAATCTTGCTTGGTATTAATTCAAGTTAAGGCTGTTAGAACACTGCACTATACCTTTCTGAGAATGAAAAGCTGGCTGAGAATGATGAGCCAACTCTTGAAGATGTATATTACTCATAAGATTTGGCAACATTCCTATTTAAAGATATTTAATTCAGTCCATTTGTGTTTCTTCACTCCAGTGCATTCCTCTGCATGAAACAACCTATTTCTGAAGAGTAGAGAAAAGGCACCTTTCACAAGGTTGTCATTCTATATATTGTCCCTTTCAGTTGCGGAGGGTTGACACACGTTGTTTCTAAATAGCTGTGTGGAGGACTTTCGCTAACTTGCGGTCCTTGAGAAACAGATGTTAACTGCCCTTACAACACCATAGCTCGGACACTAGAAGCTATAGCTATGTTCTTTCAAAAGAAATATTAATTCCCATACTTCTTAATAGAACTAACAACTTTAACCCTGAACCCTACAAAACATTAGGCCACGCTTTAAAATTATCAGTGTGCACTTGGCTCTTTCTACGGGGGTATTCATTCCAGTGTTAACTTCCATTCAAACCGAATAGAACATTCATGTATATTTGCCCTTCTGAGGATATACATAGAAATAACAGCACACAAAGTGTGATGGAATAGTTAATTTTGGCCGTTATCTGAAGCTAACCCTTAAACCTGACACTGCCAACACCTTTGTCTAGGAATATTTTCATGGGGGTAACTATGCAGAACTTTAATTTAGGTTCCACTCTCAACATGAAGATCTCTCAGGGAACAAAACTTAAATAAAAGGCTTTAGATGAACACTTGGCTTGTTTTCTCATATTTTACTTGAAACATTGTCAAATGTCTTTCAAAAGAACATGTTTTATCATCAGTACATGCAAAATTATTCATCACTTTATGACGAGAGTTTGTATTTCAGAACTTTAGTCTCTGCTGGTAAGAGTCCCCAAACCTCATTTGGAATGAATTCAACTTAGCATATTCAGACACTGCACTGTACTTTTCAGGGAATGGAGTGCAGGCTGATAATGATTACGGAACTCTTTGAGATATATTTTACACTTAAGCTTCAGCAACATCCCCATTTCAAGAGATTTATTTCAGTTCATTCACATTTCTTGGCTACAGAGCATGTCTCAGAATAAAACAACACATTGATGAATACAGTGGAGAAAATGTGTTTCTCACAGAAATATCATTCTATGTAGTTGCACAGTTGCAGCACACATTGACTCTCAAAAGTTGTGTGGAGAAATTTAAGTAACTTACATGTAATCCTTGAAAAACAGAGGTTAACTGACTTTACCACACACTGTTAAAAGACTTGAAGCTGTAACTATCTTCCTTCACAAGAAACATTAATTTCTATGCTTCCCACAAGAACTAAAAAAATTAACAATGAAATCCACAAAATATCAGGCCAACCTTTAACAATTATCACTGAAAACGGTCTGTCTCTACCAGGATATTCACCCCAATGTTAACTTCAATTCAAGCTAAAGTGAACTCTCATTTATATTTTCCATTCTGAAGATGTGAGTATACATAACAGTAACTGAGTGTAAAGCATTCGTTAATTTTAGATGTCATATGAAGTTTACAATTAAATCTGACACTGCCAATACCTTTGTCTCTCCATTAACGTTCTCATGTGTAGAACTCAACAGAACTTTTACTTACACTCCATTCAAATCCGAGGTTCTCTCAGCAGACATGCTAAGGAAAATGTTTCAGAAAAAGATGGTCATTGTTTTATCTTATTTTACTTCAGAAAGTGTCAAATGTCTTTCAAAAGAATATATTTTTACCATCCGTAGATGCTGGATTATGATCACATAATGAGAAGAATTTGTATTTAGGGACTGTAGACCCTGCTGGTAAGCATCCCCACATCTCACTTGGTATAAATGCAACTTAAGCATGTTCAAACACTGCACTATAACTTTCAGAAAATGAAGATCAGGCTCAGAATCATTACCATACTGTTCAGGATCTATTTTACTCATAAGGTTCAGCAACATTCCCATTTCGAGTCATTTAATTCAGTTAATTCACACTTCTTTGCTACAATGCATTTCTTTGACTGAGACAATATGTTGTAGAATTATAGAGAAGAAAAATGCATGTTACCCAAAAATATCACTCTATACAATGTCACTGTCAGTTGCAGAACTGTAGCACATGTCGAATCTCATCAGTTGTGTAGAGGACTTTAAGTAACTTACCTTTAGTTTGGAGAAATAATGGTTAATTGTATTTACCACACAGTTGTTAAGAGACGAAGCTATAACCACCTCCCTTCAAAAGAAACGTTAATTTCTATGCTTCTCACTAGAACTAACAACTTGAACACCAAAATTTCCGAAACATCAGGCCAAACTTTAAAACTTATCACTGCACAGCTGTCTGTTTCTAGAAAGATATCGAACGCAATGTTAACATCCATTAAGATTGACCTGAACATTCATCTATTCTTGCCCTCCTGAAGATATAAGTAAGAATGACAGGAACCAAAGTGTAACGGAGTAGTTAATTTTCGATGTCATGTGAATCTTTCACTGAAACCTGACACTGCCAAGACCTTTGTCTGTTTATAGTCATTCTCATGTGTAGAACTAAGCAGGATTTCTCTTACCCTCCATTCTCAATCCAATGCTCTCATGCTGGACAAACTGGAACTAAAAGTTTTTAGATGGACTTGGCTCTTGCTCTACAGTATTTTACTTGAGACACTGCCATAGGTCTTTCAAAACTACACATTTTATCATCACTACACAGAATTATGTATCACATAATGAAGAAAGTTTCTATATAGGAACTGTAGTCTCTGCTGGTAAGCATCCCCAAATCTCTCATTGTATGAATTAACCTTAAGCATGTTCAGATACTGCACAATAACTTTCAGAGAATGAAAAGCAGGCTGAAAATCTTTAGCAGATTCTTCAAGATGTTGTTTACTCATCTGCTTCTGCAACATCCTCATTCCAAGAGATTTAATTTGCATTTCTTGGCTAAAATGTGTTTCTCTGTGTGAAACAATATGTTCCTGAATACAGTAGAGGAAAAGTGGCTTTCACAAAGGTATCATTCTCTATAATGTCACTTCTGGTGGCAGAGTTATGGTACCTGCTGATTCTCATCAACCGTGTAGAGGACTTTAAGTAATTTACTATTACTTACAGCAGAGAATGTTAATCAGCAGTTCATTTCAGCTCTGTGGTGTAACTCACAGTTAAACCTGACCTGGTCAACACCATTATCTGTCTATTAGCATTATCAGGTGTAGAACTAACCAGAACTTTCACTTACACTCCATTCTCAGTCCAATGCTCTCACATCAGACCATCCAAGTATAAAAGGTCATAGACTAACATGGCCTAGATTGTATGGCATTTTACTCCAGACACTGTCAAAAGCCTTTTTCAGAAGGACATGTTTTATCCTGAATTCATAGACCATTATTCATCACTTTATAAAGAGAGTTTGTACTTAAGAACTGTGGTCTCGGCTGGTAAATATCCACGCATCTCACTTGGTATAAATTCAACTTAAGGGTTTTCAAACACTTCATAAATGAAGGCAGACTTGGAATGGTTAGTTGACTGTTCAGGGTGTATTTTTCTCAAGCTTCAGTACCATTCCCATTATGAGAGGTTTAATTCAGTTAACACACAAACCTTCAATACAATCCATTTCTTTCAGTGAAATTATACATTGGAAAATAGAGTGGAAAAAAGACATCTTTCCAAAGATATGATTCTGTATAATGTCACTTTCAGTTGCAGAGTTGTAGCACACATAGAGTGTCATCAGCTATTTAGAGGACTTTCAGGAACTTACTTTTTGTCCTAAAGAAGCAATGATTAATCAACTTTACCACAGAATAGTCCAGAGACTTGAACATATACCAATCTTCCTTCAGAAGAAACATTAATTTCTACATGTCTCACTAGAAATAACAAGGTGAACATGGAAATCTATACAATATTAGACCAAACTTTAAAAATTGTAGGTATAGAAGTGTTTTTCCACTAGGATATTCACCACAATGTTAACTTCAATTCAGACTGAAGTGAATGCTCATCTATATTTTCCTTTCGGAAGAAATATGTTTTATCTGCAGTAAAGCAGAAAAAATTAATCACATAATGAGTAGAATTTGAATTTTGAAAATTTAGGCCCTGCTGGTAACAGATCCCAATTCACACTAGTTATAAACTCAATTTAAGCCTGTTCACACAATTCACTATAGCTTTCAGATAATGAAAAGCAAGCTAGGAATGATTAGCTGACTGATCAAGATGCTTTTTACACATTATCTTCAGTACAATTCCAATTTCAAGAGGGTTAATTCACTTAATATGCAAAAATTCAATACAGTGCAATTCTCAGAGTGAAACAATAAAGAATACAGTGGAAAGAAAGGTTTCTTTCATAAACATATCACTCTATATAATGCCACTTCAGGTGCACAGGTACACCACATGTTGATTGTCATCAGTTTTGAGGAGAACTTTAACACACTTAAGTTTTGTCCTCAAGAAGCAGGGCATTAATTGGCTTCAGCAAAATATAGTTGAGATAATTATTTCTCTAACTATGTTCCTCCAGAACAAACACTAATTCCTACTCTTCTCCCTGGAACTGATATCTTAAAGACTGAAATCTACTAAAGAATAGGCCAAACCTTAACAATGATCTCTCCCCACTGGTCTGTTTTTACCGGGATATTCAAGCCAATGTTCACTTCTAATCAAGATGAATTTCTTTGGCCCATCTGAAGAGTGAAGTAGAAATGACAACCAACTAAACATTAATCAGAAGATAATTTGAGCTTTTCAATGAAGCTTACAATGAAACCTCTGAAGCCCACACTGTCATCTGCCTGTTAATATTCTGAAGTGTAGAGCTGGGCAGAACAGTCACCTGGAAACCATTGTCATTCTGGTGCTCCCACAGAGGACAGTCCCAATGGGAGACGTTATCCATGACCAAGGCTTCAGTTTCATGCTGTTTGACTCGAGACCCTCTCCAATGACTTTACAAAGAACATGCTTAAGCATCAGTGCAGGTAAGCGCTTTCATCGCTTTGTAAGGGGACCTTGCATTTAGGAACTAGTGTCTCCGGGTAAGTGCCCCAAACCTCACGCCCTATGAATTCAACTTAACACACTTCTAGCACTGCACAATAGCTTCAGGGTATAAAAGGCAGACTGATGATTATTACCATCTTCTTTCAGATGCACTGGATTCATGAGTTTCTGCTACATTCCCATTTCAAGAGACTTAATTCAATTAGTTCAGACCATTTGGCTACAGTGTGTTGCTCAGTGTGAAACAATACTTTGCTGAATAAAGTGTGAAAAATGTATCTCTCCCTGACACCTCACTGTATGTAATCTGAATATTAGCTACAGGGTTGTAGCACCCAATGATTCCCATAAGATGTGTGGTATATTTGAAGTATCCTGGCTTTGTCTTAGAGGAAGGTGGTTAACTGCCTTTACCCCACAATACCATTGTCTTAACAGAGGCCTAAAACCTTAACTGTCCTCCTTCAAAAGAATGCAAATTTCTATGTTTCTGGCTAGAACTAATGACGTTTACACTGATATCTACAAAACATAAAACCAAATTTTAACCTTTTTCTCTGTAGAAATGTAAGTTTCTACCAGGGTATTCAAGCAATGTACCATCGTTTCAAGCTGAAGTGAATGCTCCTCTATACACTCCCACCTGTAGACGTGCATACAAATAAGAGCAACCAAAGTGGAAACGATTAGTTTATGTCCAGTGCCATATGAAGTTTGCAGTTTAACCTGACACTGCCAACACGTTAACCTGTGCGTTCACATTCTCATGTGTAGCACTTAGCAGAGTTTTCACTACACTCCATTCCCAATCCAAGGCTGCCTGCAGCCCAAGCTCAAAGAAAAGGCTCCAGGGGAATATGACCTTCGTTTTGAAGTATTTTCCACCAGATGGTGTCAAAAGTCTTTGAAAGAACATGTTTTACCTGGAGTAAATGAAGAAAGATTCATTACATTATGATCAGAATGTGGATTTTGGAACTGTAGGCCCTGCTTCCAAGAGACCCAAATCCCACCTGGTCTGAATCACACTTAAGCACGGAAACACAGTTTTCTGTAGCTTTAAGTAAATGAAAAGTTGACTTGGGATGGTTAGCTGACCCTTTGGCTTGTACTTTACACATTAGGTTCAGTGCCATTGCCCTTTTGGGAAATACAATTCAGCTCCTATGTATATTTGACTACAAGTCTCTTCCCAGGGTGAAACCACACATTGGAGATTACAGTGGAGAAAAGGCACCTTTTCCAGAAGCATCCATGTAAGCACAAGTTGATTGTCAACAGCTGTGTGAAGATCTTCAGGAGGCTTCAGTTTTGTCCTCGAGAACAAGAGCATTGATTGTTTGCAGCACGAAATCCTTAATGGACTTGAATCTCAAAATCTGTTCCTTCAGAATAAACAGTAATTCCTATGCTCCTCCCTGGAACCGGTCTTCTTGAACACTGAAATCTACTAGAAATTAGGCCAAACCTTAACCATGACCACTGCACACCAGTTTGTTTCTAGCAGGATATTCAAGCCAATGTTCACTTTCATTCAAAGTTAATGACTTTGGCCTATCTAAAGAGACAAGCAGAAATGAGAGCCACCAAAGTGTTGATCCGTAGTTAATATGAACTTTCCCATGATGCTTACCGAGAAACCACTCGAAGCCCACTTGGTCATCTGCCTTATAACACTCGGAGACGTAGAACTAAGCAGAACTGTCGCCTTGAACCATTGTCATTCTGGTGCTCTCACAGAGGACAATCCTAATGGGAGAGGCTTTCTACCATCAAGGCTTTGGTTTTATGGCATTTGACTCGAGACCCAAACAAATGACTTTGCAAGGAACATGTTTTAACATCAATACAGGCAAGAGTTTTCATCACTTTGTAATGGGAGGTTGTATTTAGGAACTATTGTCTTTCCTGGTATGTGGTCACCACCTCATGTCCTATGAATACAACTCAACACACTTCTATCACTGCACAATGGATTTGAGGGCATAAAAGACAGGGTGAGAATGATTACAACCCTCTTTCAGGTGAATTGGCTTCATGAGCTTCTGCTACACCCCCATTTTGAGAAACTTCATTCAATTAATTCACATTTCTTGGCTACAGTGTGTTTCTTGGTGTGAGAGAATACTTTCCTAAACAGAGTAGAGAAAATGTATCTGTCACCAAAACCTCAGTGTATGGAATGGGACTACCGGATCCAGGATTGTAGCACCCAATGATTCTCAGAAGCTGTGTGGGGCTTTTGAAGTCATGTGACTTTCTCAAAGAGAAAGAGCTGTTAACTGACTTTGTCACACTACATTTAAGAGACCAGAGGCCCTGACTGCCCTCCTACAAAAGAATGCAAATTTCTAACTTTCTGACTAGAACTAATGACTTCTATATTAAATCTGCAGAACATTAGGCCATATTTAACAATATTTACTGTAGAAATGTGTGTTTCTACTAGAATATTCTCTCAATGTGCCTTGGATTCAGAATGAAATGAGCGAACCTCTATATATTCACTTCTGTTGGCGTACATAGAAATAACAACAGCCAAAAGGAAAAGGAGTAGTCTCTTTCAGGTGTCATATGAAGCTCAGAGTTGAACCAGATACTACCAATGCAAATCAGTGTGTGCACTGATGTTCTCATGAGAGGAACTCAGCAGAGTTTTCACTGATACTCCATTCCCAATCCAAGGCTGCCTGCGACCTAAACTCAAAGAAAAGGCTGCAGGAGAATATGGCTGTGGTTTTGAAGTATGGTCCAGCAGACACTGTCATAGGTTTTTCAAAAGAATACATTTTACCTGCAGTACATGCAGAATGATGCATCACATTAGAAGAATGTGTATTTAGGAACTATAGGTCTTGCCACTAAGAGACCCAAAACTCACTGTGTAAATCATATTTAAGCGCGGCCACTTTCCTATAGCTTTAAGTAAATGAGAAACTGTCTTGGGAGGATTAGCTGACTCCTCCTTTCTACTTTACTAAGTAGGTTCAGAACCGTAGTCAGTTTTAGAAGTTCAATTCATTTTCTCCACCCATCTTGATACAAAGGCCTTCTTAAGCTGAAATAGCACATTGGCTATTACAGTGGGGAAAAGGTGCCCTTTACAGAGCCCTCAATCTGAGGACTGTCCCGTCTGGTGCAAAGAAGTAGCACAGGTTCATTGTCATAAGCTGTGCGGAGCTGCAAGGGACTTGTGTTTTGTCCTCGAGAACCAGGGTGTTCACTGGCTTCAGCGGGAATTGTTGAAGAAACTTGAATCTCGCCTTCTGTTCCTTCAGAAGAAGCACTGATTCCCACACTCCTCCCTGGAACTGATGTCCTGAATGCTGAAATCATCTGAACATGAGGCCAAACCTTAACCATGACCACTGCACACCAGTTTGTTTCTAGGAGGATATTCAAGCCAATGTTCACTTTCATTCAAACTGAATGTCTTTGGCCCATCTGAAGAGACAAGGGAAATGACAGTCACCAAAGTGTTCAGCAGTAGTTCATTGGAACTTTCTGGGGAAGCTTCAGTGAAATCTCTCGTGGCCCACAGTGTCACCTGCCTTTTCACAGTCTGAGGGGCAGAAGTGAGTGGAACTGTCACCTGGAAACCATTGTCATTCTGGTGCTCCCACAGAGGACAGTCCCAATGGGAGACGTTATCCATGACCAAGGCCTCAGTTTCATGCTGTTTGACTCGAGACCCTCTCCAATGACTTTGCAAAGCACATGCTTTACCATCAGTAGAGGCAAGAGTGTTTATCACTTTGTAAGGAGAACTTCTATTGAGGAACTGTAGTCTCACCTAGCAAGCTGCTGCCCGTTTATTACTTAGGAATTCGACTCAACACACTTCTGGCCATGCACAATAGATTTCAGGGCATGAGAGGCAGACTGAGGCAGATACAACCCTCTTGAAGGTGTATTGGGTTCATGAGCTTCTGGTACATCTCCACTGCAAGAGACTTCATTCCATTCTTTCACATTTCTAGGCTACAGAGTGTTTCTCGGTGTGACAGAGTACTTTCCCGGACAGGGTGGAGAAAATGTTAATCTCACAGAAACCTCAGTGAATAGAAGAGCATTACTGCATTTAAGTAAATGAGAAGCTGGTTTGGAAGGATTAGCTGACTCTTCCCTTTCTACTTTACTCAGTAAGTTCAGAACCCTAGTCAGTTTTAAAAGTTCCTCCCAGGGATTTTCAGAAGCTGTGTGGGGGTTTTGAAGTCATGTGACTTTGTCCTGGAGAAACAACGGTGAGCTGGTTGTGTCATTAATAGTTAAGGGGTATGAAGCCCTACCTGTCCAACTTCAAAAGAACGTGAGTTTCTCCATTTCTCACAGGAACTAATGACTTTCAATCTAAAATCTACGGAACATTAGGCCAAACTTTAACAATATTCACTGCAGGAATGTGTGTTTCTACCAGGATATTCGTGTTATGTGCCTTGAGAGAGCTGGGCTGCCCTCTTCAATTACTCCCTACCAGAGAGTTTGTTAGGGGAGGAGAAAAGACCTCCACGTGGGTGGAAGAAATCAGACCCACCTAAGACAGGGGCATACGCTCTCTCTGATGGTGACCCCTTTCATGCCTCCAGCCTGGCATAGAATGGATCACCCATTGCACTTGGAGCCACCGTTGTGCTCAGGTCATTCCCTTCTGGTGCGGCAATTCTCCATGTGCACTGCATTCTTGGACACTTGGAGCCACCTGTATGCCATTTACCAGCCAAAACCGTTTCCTCTTTCTTGAGTCCTGATCTCCGCTTTGTCCCCTGAAGCGGCCTTCTGGTCTTCCCAGAAACGTCAGAGCACATGTCCCTTACCACTTGTCCCTGTTGTGACTCTCCATACTTGGCGTGTCCAAATCCAATTCGGAGACAAAAACAACAACCACAAATCCCCATCTTCATTGTTAATCACAAATATCCTCTTGTTAGGGATGCTTCTGAGCAACACCTCAAAGCCAGAGGAGAATGGCATTTGCCAGATTCTCTGCCTCCACGCAAGGGGGTCTATAAAGACTCAGGGTTTGTAGAAACGTGGTTTGCCCAGATTTTGGAGGGGTCTCCCGTCTGGCATGCAGGACCTTGAGCAGCCAATGTGAATCTCTCTGCTCCCTACTTCTGACTTCTATGATCAAGCTGTTTGTCTCCTATGAATGTCTTGCTGGGGGGCAGGGAACTTGCACTTGGCAGCTCGTGGAAAACTCCATTGATTCACGGTTCCACACAAAAGACTTCCGATGGGACTTTTGGAACCCAGGGAAAAGAATGAAGCACTCCTGTCCCAGCAAAGTTTTGGGAGACTTAAGATGCTGGTACCATATGTCCCTCTGTTTAGGACCACGTTTTGTACAATCGCCAACTGGGAAACAGCCCGGGTGCTCATTAGAACCCCGGTAGATTAAAAACATGAGTTCAGAACTGGGGTCCGTCATTCTTTGTGTCTCTGTTTTGTCTTTGGGGTTTTTGAACACTCTGGCCTCCTTTCAGACCCCGGAAAGCAATGCTATCCACTTCACTCCGTTCCTCCACATCGCTGTCACAAGCTGGCACCTGTTTTGGTTGTAGGGCCCATGGAAAAGCATCCATCCCAGTTCTGGGAAGAATGATGTTTGTGTTTTGAGAGGAATTGCATGGAACCTATCCATTGCCTTCGGCAGCACACTCATTTTCACCTGCAGGATGAATCAATGCCTTCACGTGATATAGTGTTTTCCTTTCTCTCATCTGATGTTTGAGTCAAGACCTTATCCCGTCTCCGTATCTTCTCATTTTGATTAGAACCTGTATTTTCTTGACCTCTTCACCTATGACAAGTTCTCATTAATGAACCCTGGCTCAGTCTAGGGGAAAAAAGGTTATGTCCTTTATTTCTCTTTCTGATTGTTATTGTATACAAATACGACAGAGAGGTAGGCGTGTGTGTGTGTGTGTGTGTGTGTGTGTGTGTGTGTCAAAACATGACTGAGTCCTTTTAAAACAAAGAGGTTATGTTTTGGATGATCTAAGGTTTGTTGTGTATTGTGTATTGTTATCTGCCAATAGTGACCCTACTTTGCCCCCTACATTTGTATTCTGTAAGTTCTCATCCTTGTGTGATTGCTGTGGATAGAGGAATGCAGGACTGGGTTGAATTATAGTGGTGAGGGTGAGCCTTCTCTCCTTGTTTTGTGGGTAGCACTCACCCATGATTCTGTTCTTCTTTCTACTGTCAGCCCTAGTGCTTCCCCGTTGATTGATGATTCGATTCACCTGTGTGCTTCTTCTTTGGGGCTGCTGGATGTTTTCAGGGATTTGTCCGTTGGACTTGTGGTTGGAAATGGTCATCCTTTCTGGTTCTCAGGTGTTTCTCTCTTAAACCTTTCATCCATTTCTACTCAGATGTGGGGTGTGTGTTTCTCCATTCTTTCTATTGGCTTTGCTCTTCTCAGCCTGTTTCTTTTACTGGGGAAGTGAGGTTGCTTCACTCAGATTGTTATTTTCTCCCTCTGCCCCTGTGTCAGGTCTGCAGAGCTGCCAAGGTTCTTGGTGAAAATCAGAAGCAAGGAGACCTCTCAGTCTTTGTAAGCTTTCCTTTCCATTTTCATTCATCCATAGGAATCTTTTGGCAGTTACATTATTTTCTCCTTTTGGACGCATTGTTTTGTAGAGGCAGGAGGCATACTTGTCCCATACCATTGTAGTGTGTCTCTTTGAGCTCCGGTTGAAATTTAGTTGCTCAGCACTGTGTTGGGAAAACAAGGGGGTGAAATGTCTAAATATTTTGAGTTTTTCTTCGTGTGTTGTCTCTTGATGAGTCATCTCTTCAAAAGAGACTCCATGTGCCCTAAGCGAAAACGTTAACGTGCTGCTTTCGGATGATGAATTCTCGAAGCTTTAAGAGGGTACGCAGGTCTAATGTGGTGGCTGAGGCCTGGATTTTCTTACTAATACCTTGGATGCACAATATTTGAAAATAATAATAATCCATCCACCCCGAATTATGAAAAATAACAGTGTCAAAGGTTTTGTGGCTCCCTGCATCGCTGGTAAGGCTTTCAAAAGACAAGTTCGGTTTTTCCGTGTCACCTCCCTTCTGCATGGCCATTCCAAGATCTGAATCTGGAAATGTATGTTCCGCCCCCATGCATCTGACCTTGAGAAGTGCAGAAGGAAGAGTGCATGAGGGTGGAGAGCAAGCTTCTGTGGTATGTTTTCTGGGTGGCCTCGCCAATGACAGCCTCACCTTGGGACCAGATACTGTCATCTTCCCATGAAGAGGAACCAGATGGAACATTAGGGAAGCCATTTCACCAGAAAAGCCTCACATCGTCATTGAATCTTACCACTTTGTATGTTTTCAAATGACATAAGACTCTTACCGTCAGTTTTCTGTAATGTGTCTTACAAGGGCAAACACTTATTCTACCTAGGTCAAGCAGTTGTAGGCTACTCCCTCACTTGTGCACTATTGGTTTCTGAATATCAAATGGTATATAATCCCGAGTCCTCTGTAATCCCAGGAGTTCATATCTGTAAAGAAATCTCTTAGCCAGGGTTCAACATCTTCAGAAGCACTGTGTATTGGGGCGATTTCCCACCATGCAGCTACTTCTGTCAGACACTGCTATGAAGGTTGTAGGCGTCTTATCTGTGCCCAGTTCAGTATGTGAGAATACTAGTGGTGACTGAGATAATAGAGCACCTATCAGGGATGAATGCATTCCTTTGCAGCCACAAAAAACAACTTTGTAAACACAGAGCAATCACTGGACTCTCATGGTTATATCTGTTTGAAATGAACTAATATCTTACCTGCGTTTTTCCACAATGTATTCTTCCAAGCAGCACTCTCTGTTGTACTTAGATCATGCAGTGCAGTAGAGCACTGCAGAAAAGCACCTTCCAGATTTCCAAATCTAAAGTAAATATGGACAAGAGATAGAGCTGTCCAGGACATGTCTTTACTTCAAAAAAGCTGCAGGAAAAGGTTCAAACTCTGCAACGCCACTTTCTAATGAGATAATTTAGTACAAAGTGTTTTTATTTTTGTGTGTGTGTGTGTGTGAGTGGTGATATTACTAGAGTGTTTCAAGGGGAAATATACATATTCTTTTCAGTATGTGATAACTCAAGTGGTATGTGAGATTATGTGTGTTGCTCAGTAAGGTAGCTGTCCTTACACAACCACAAGAAATTCTTTCCCAAGTGGAAATCATCAGTGGATTTCTGAGATGATACTCTTTTGAAATAGAAGGAGCATTTGGTACAAAATTTACCTTATTCTTTCAGGCACTACAACGGAGTCCACCAAGGACATCAGGGTGCACTGTCCTCCTGGAGTTGTATTCGACGGGTGAGAGAATTTCCAAGGGAATGTACATTCACAGTCTACATGTACTCTCCCAAGTGCATTGTCTTCTGAAAACAGGAACGTGAAGAGCTCTGGCACTTGAGAACTAATGGTACTGAGGTGATTTGGTGCCAGAGGTTTATCTTTTTCTGAATCACACTTCTGTGGCATTTTTCAAGCCACTGTGCATTGTCTTTTCTGTGTAATGGATGTTATTTGGGCCTGAGAAACAGAGTGCTAGCTCCTATCTAGACTGACTGCATGGAAATCAGGAGATCCTTCCAGCAGTGCACAGCCTTCATGTTGATAGTGGGTGCATGACGTGCAAATGTTCCACAACAGTGTATGCATTGAGAACAAGATGAATTATCCAGACCCAGTACTGATCGTACCCAGGGCAATGCCGTCATAACAATTATGACTTATTATACATGGCTGGGGAAAATAACAACAACTCTTCCTTTTTCTATTGGCCCATTTCCTTTAAAATTCAGAATTTTAAATATTTTCTCCTTCTCTCCTTTCTTCTTTATTATATTTATTATATTATTATTACTATTGTTATATATCTATTATTAATTACCAATGAGGTAAATGTCAAATAAGAACAAACTCAAAAATACTCATGATCACATTGGGACAGATAGCCCTGAGATATTGTGAAAACATAAAGTAAACAGAAACCATTGTGAACCACCATGATATCCCAGCAGTGCCAGTGGCCTTAGTTATTTTAAGTAGAGTTTAGTACATTTCCCCTCCTTATTTGGTGCACCCACTAATTGCATGTCCCTTATCTGTACCCTGCAATTCATGAAAATATGATGTGTCAATTTAGACTGCAAGTATCAAAAGACTTGTGACAGTTCCCAACTGAGTGTGGAGACCCAAACATGAATGTATCTTTATCTCAATTTCCATTCAAGTCTCTATAGCAAACAAGTAAATTTCTGTGTACCTAGAGGTAATCAAGGAAGGTTTACATTTCTTTACGTGTTTCCTTCCAGTTTTTCTTCAGACACACCTCCATCTATATGTTTAGCAGACAGAGAAGAACAATCGTTTTCTCCTGTCAAACATGATTTTACATAACGTATGATACAAGCAGCTGGTCACGCTGTCTTCGAGAACATTGTTCTCTGTGTCCCTTGAGAACAATGGGACATTCAGATTGACAATAAGAGCCCTGGAAATGGAATTGCTCTTTGAGTAAAAGAGGTAAATTTAGTTCGCGGGTGCCCAGCGCCTCGGGTTCTTGGATTTGATTCTATCAGCTGTGGGTGTTGTGACAGTGGAGCTCCATCGAGAGGCCTGATGCCGGCAACTCCGGCTGTCATCAAAGGCCAGAACGAGCGCAGAGGCCCTCGCTGTCAAATAACTGTGGTTTTGAGGATGACTGCAGGTTCTCACAACTGTGGTTCCTAAGAAAACCAGTGTCTTGACTCTCAAAGATGGACTTTTAGCTAAATTATGTCAGTGGGTGTGGGCAGAGGGGTGTTACAGAACACGTGAGCAGTGGAAGCGATTAAACTTATACCTGGGAAGATCTATCTTCAAAAAAACTCATGTACACCAAAAGAAACTCTGAACTCAGAAATGTATGTTTGTGACCATCAGGTCTCAAGGCCTACAATGCATGGGAAGGAAACCGGTGTTCACTCTACATTTGCCATGACTTGAGCACAGCTTACACACTGGGGGTCATCCATTCCAAAGCATATCCTTGTGTGCACTTTTGGTGTGCACTGGAAAAAAAGAAAAAGAGACAGGAGAAGAAATGTCTATGTGGCCTCTAGAGTGAAAATCTGGATTTTGTTTTCAACCAGCTTGAGGGTGGTACTTTTCCCTCCAAAACTTCACATTTATGATCTGGTCCTTTATTATTTTTTGGAAGGTTTGGTGAGACCTTTAAACAATACCCAGTGGACAGAGTCAACCAGGAGATTACTTTCTCTCTTCCTCTCACTCTAAAAAGAAATAAAATCTTAAAAAGAAAGAAAGGAAGATGAAATAGGGGGCGACTGCAAAATTCTGGTATCTCATATAAGTGGAACAAAAATTTACTTGTCATTTTGTGTCTAGTTGACTTTATTATGTTTCCAAGATTTTCATGTATCTGAATTAATTTTTATGGATAAATAGTATTCTAATACATGGGTGTACTACATTTTGAATACTCTCTGAGCTGTTGAAGGATGTTTGAGTTGATTACACCTTTCATGCTCTTGTAATTAATTCCTCTGCGTACATTGGTATACAAATATCTAACTGAGTTCTTCCATGGTAAGTTTTGTGCTTATACTGAACAAAGGGTTGACTCATATATCTCTATGTTTAAGTTCTTCAGGAACTGCCAAACTCTTTTCTGTGACAGCTACATGATTTTGCATTCTTCCTTGCAATGTGCAAGTGTTCCTATTTCGCTACATCCTTGCCACTATATTGTTGTTGTTTATTTTGGTTTAATAATAGCTATCATAACAGGTATAAAATAATATCTCCTTGTGGTTTTGATTATTATTTCCCTAATGACTAGTAACATTGAGCATCTTTTCATGTACTCATTGGTCATTTCTAGATCTTCTTTCGATATATGTTTACTTAAGCCTTTTGCCCATTTTAAAAATATTATACTTATTTATTTTCAGAGAGAGGGGAGTGACAAACAGGGAGATAAATATCAATTTGCATGAGAAACATCAATCGGTTGCCTCTCGCACAACCCCAGCTGGGGACCTAGTCCACAGCCCAGCCTTTTGACCTGACCAGGAATCAAAACAATGACCTTTTGGTTACCAGGTCATGGCTCAATCCACTGAGCCATTCCAACCATGGCGCCATATTTGAATTGAGGTGTTATTTCTTGTTGTTGAGTTTTTGAAATTCTTTACATATTTTACCTTTATCAGGAATTTGAATAACAAATATTTCTCCTATTAATTATCACTATCTTGATGGTGTCCTTTGAGGCACTACAGTTTTTAATGAGAAAGTCAAATATATCAATCTTTGCTTGTTTTGCTCTGCTCTGCTGGCGTCACGTGTGAGAAATCATTTCTAAATTCAGTGTCACTATGTTATTTCCCCTATATTTTCTTTGAAGTGTTTTGTGGTTTCATTTCTAGATTTAGTTCTTCCGTCCACTGACTGATTTCCATATGTGAAAACATTCTTCCATTCCAGAATTCATCCCATAGTACAATTATGTACTATGAACAGTACATAATTGTGTTAAGGGGATGTTGAATTTCATTAGCTAGTATTTCAATGACATCTTTTGCATCAATATTCATAGGAAATAGTGGTCTAATCTGTATTTTCACAATGTGGGAATGGGTATGGGTAAGAAGAAAGCAGTCAAGAAAAATCAGAGTTTTATAATTGTGCAAGTTTATTTATTTTTTAATTGCTTATTGTTCAAATACTGTTATACTCATTTTGACCCAATACTCTCCTATACCTTGCCTACCCCTTGCCACATTCAATACTCCCCCACATTGTCCTTGTCCATGGGAAGTTATGCATGTTCCTTGACTTGATCCTTTCCCTTCTTTCCACTGTTATCCCTCTCCCTGTCCTCTCAACTATCAGGTTGTTCTTTATGTCCCTATTGCTAGTTCAACTGTGCTCTAATGAAGTGCACTTGTTTCACTGGTCCTTGGAGCCAGCTGTTGGATGTTTACCAGCAAAACTGATTTCCTCTTTCCTGGGTCATCATCTTTGACGTTTCTCCTGAAAAGGGCTATCAGTCTTCCTGAAATATTCAAGGATTTGTCACTTCTAACTTTTCTATTTTGGGAATCTCCATAATTAGTGTATCAAAATTCAATTATAAGAAACAGAAAACAACCCTATCATTATTGAAAATAAGGAAGATCCTCATTTTGTGCTGGCTCCTGAACAGTGGCTACAAATCAGAGGAGAATGGCATGAGTCAGATCCTCCCCCTCCATGTCAGGGGTTGATCAAGTTTTATTGTGTTTTCAGTTTACTAATACTTGAAATTAGTTACTTAGCCCTGTGTTATGAAAACAAGATTGATAAAAGGTCAACTTTTTTTAAGGATTTCACCTGCAGGCATTGGAAAAGGAATGCATCCTTTATTCCTTCTCCTTATTGTAACCATTGTATCTAAACATGGCAGAGAGGTAGATGCTAATTTTTATTGTATTATTTCATTGAGTCCTTTAACAGCTATATTATTTTTTGGAGGAGTTAATGTTTTCCATATACAATATAATGTCATCTGCAAACATTGACCATTTTCTTACCTCCTATTTTGGTGTTCTTTAAATTTCTTTCCTTCTTGATTTCTGTGGCTAGAAAAATGCAGGACTGTTTTGAATAATAACATCCAGAGTGAGCATTCCTTGCTCGTTCCTGTGCATAGCATCCTTTAACGATTCTTTTCCTCCTTCTACTGTTAGCCATAGAATTTTCTCTTTGATTACAAGTTTGATTCACCTGTGCCCTTCTTCCTTGGGGTTGATGAATCATCTCAAGGATCTGGAGCTCACCTAGATACTTCCACTTCTGGAGCAACAGGAGTGCCCAAGGTGAGAAATAATCTTACCTTTCAATGTACAGTGTGAATTTAGTTGGGCTGCACCCTACAATTATTTTCTCGAAGACAGTTCATTAGGAGAGGAAATCAGACATCCTTGGTTAATTGAGGAAAACAGACCTATCTAGAACACGGTCATGAGTTTTCTGATGGTATATGCTTTGTTTCATCCAGTACAAAGGTAAAAGCAATTTTAGACAAAAGCCTTCAACATCCTGATTCTCAGCAGGTCTCACAGCCAAGTACTAATGGGCCCGGCCATGGTTTGCTTTGGAGGTCAGTGAAGATCATGTATGTTCAGACTTCTTTGTCAGTAGGCCCTTGAGGATTCTCCAGGAGCATCTAGAGTCCTGCCTAGCCCCCAGGTTCTGTTTTTTTCCTTAGGCACAACACCCCACATTGTGGCCTGCTAGCGGGCACTGTCCCTGAACTTGAAGTTACGCTCTCTTGGATGCTCTCCAGGGAACGTCCCTTATGCCCTTCCACCACCGCCTCCTATGCAATGGAATGTAGACAACACATCCTACCACATCGTGGTTCCCTCTCTAGGTAGCCTAAGGATGTGGATGCCATGTCAAATGGAAATGTCTTCAGGGATTGCTGTGAAGAGAGGGCACTCTCCTTGATCTGTGCTCTCCCACAAGGTCGATGTTTCAGGGTTGTCCTGGAATGTCAAAGAGGTGTTTTGGAAACTCATTCTATGTCCACTGACCAGGCAGTGTGGTTACTGGTGATCCTTCTCATGTTCTTTTAGTTCTGAGTTTTCAAACTATTTTTGTGTCTCCCACCGCTGGGAGAGGCTCCAGCCTAAAGTAAGCGGTGACACGTCCAGGTGGTTTATCTTGCGTGCTCAGGGGCAGTGGGAGGTGGCCATTCATACACCTGTGCAAGGAGAACCTGGATCACAGGAGGTTGAAACAAAGCCTCTTATGAATATCATGCAGATTGCATATAAAAGGACAGGCCAAGAAAATCCTACAGCATCTGGTATTCTTCCCAGGTGCTCACCCATCCAGGTACTAACAGGGCCCCACCCTACTTAGCTTCCAATATCTGTCTAGATTAGTGTGCTCAGTGAGGTTTAGTGGTAGAGGTGAGAGCACCTAGTGGTAGAGGTAGAGGTGCATCTAGTGTCATACCTCGCCTCCAGGCCACTCTCTGGCCTTGGCTTCCACACCACACAGTACAGCTGGCTTTTTTGTGCTCAAACACTTCCCAGGCACATCTCTCTGGGATGCTTTCCCAGAATCTCCCATCTTTCACTCAGCAGCATCCGCAGATTCTGATGGGTGGGGCAAGTTTACCTCGTCACAAAGAGGCATTCTCTCTTTTGGAAGCATAAAATGGGAGTATTGCCCCCTAAAAAAAGAAAAATAAAAGATCATTCAGAGGTTTCTGAGAGAGTGTTTCTGTGGGGACACAGTCATTATTGTGTCGGCACCTCTCCAAAGGTCCTGGTCTTCAGGTTGACCTGGAGTGCCAAAGAAAGCCCTCTATTACTAGATGGTGGACATAGGGGCCAAGGAGAAACAGGCGAAGGCTTATAGCATACAGTATTCCCAGGCAGTTTCCCAACCTCATACAAATCAGGCACTATCAATCAAGTAGTTCCCTGTGAAAGGCGGAAGACCATATCTACTGGGCAAGGATGGATGAGGCCGTCTGAAACCCAGATCCCAAAGTGGGTGTTGTAGGACATTTTTGGGCTGTTTGAATACAGACTGATTCTAAAAATGGTTGAAGTGTGTTAGCTTATCTGTATTTTGAACTTTTTTTGTTAGTGTTTCTCTTTCTATACTTCTACTCTTCCACCAAAATACTAACAGCTCATGAGTTAGTAAAACAGAAATGATAATGTTAAAAACAATTATCAAATGCTTGTTTTGTACTTTTCACCACCTTACTCTCTTTAAAAGTCTTATTTTCTTAAACCTTCACCTCACATCATCGAAATCCCAATGGGGGAGGAAAGAAATGACAGTAGATGCACCAAGAGGGATTCTCTCACGTCGACCTCTAAACCTCGCTGAGTTGGTGTAAATATTTTCACAACCAAAGTATTCCCACTAAAGAATGAAAATGAAAATAAATCTTACTAAAACTGAGATGTCTCATAGCCAGTTCTTTTAAAAAACAGTCTTGGTGGCTATACAAGCCTGACAAGGGTAGAGGGAAAACATAAAAATCCAAGTGAAGCATCTTCATTTCACCAGTAAGAAAAGCAGACCAAGAAGAGCAAATCAAATAAAAAGAAAGAAGAGAAACACATTCCACATCTGGGCTGAAATGAATGAAATTTTTAAAAGAGAAACCCAAGAACTACAAGGGGTGGTCATTTCCAATGACAAGCAAAATTGAAAATTCCTTGAAATGGTTCACTAGCCCCAAAGAAAAGGACACAGGTGAATTGAATCAGCAATCAAAGGAGAAACACCAGGGCTGGCAACAGAAGGAAGAAAGGAATCATTAACAAATGCTATGTGTAGGAGCAAAGAGAGAAGGCTCACATTCACCCATATTATTCAACACAGTCCAGAATTTCCCTTTCCACAACAATCAAGCAAGGGGAAGAATATAAAGAACACAAAAATAGGAGGGAGCAAATATTCAATACCGTCAGATGTCATTACATGACAAATGGAAAACCTTAGATCATTAAAAAAGAATCTAATTCTTAACAGGATTCCGTGAAGTGATTAAATAAAAGGTAATTTCTACCTCGCTTCCATGATTGTATGCAATAATAAAAATCACAAAAAAATTCAATGAAATAATTTTGTTTCCCATATCCTAAGAATGAATTCACTAATTAGAACATAGCATAGACAAAGAAGAAGAGAAAATACAGGTTCTATCAAAATTACTAGATATGGAAAAGGGATAAGATATTGAAAATTTTTCAGGGGAGAGAAAAATAAAACAATACACTGTGTGAAGTTTCCAATTAGCCCCGCAGGTGAAAATGACTGTGCTGCAGAAGGCAATTGACATGTTCAATGAAATTCCTCTGAAAACAAAAATGTCATTGTTCTTCAAACTGGAAATAATATTTGTAAGAGTGACATGAATTGAAAAAAGTGGGGAATTATGAATGCAATGCCGAGGACCACAATGCAGGTGACAGCATTGATTTCCAGGGTCTGAACCAAGGTTTCTAATTTTGAAAATTCAAAACAGTGAAACACTTGCACAAAAAAAGACAGAAAGGGCAACAGATCACAGTTCAGAGGTCATTTCTTTTTAATCTACCAGTGTTCAGAGGGCACTAGGTCTGCTTCCAAATTAGCTATTTAAAATAACTTTGAAATAAACAGAGGGGCATGCAACACAGGCTTTTCCAGGTTCCCACACCTTTGTGCAAGCGTCAGGGACTTATTCTTTTCTCTTGCATCCAAACATCCCATCGGAAGCCTTTCAGATAAAACCATAGTCAATCGATTTTTCCACATTTTGCCAAGTCCAAATCCTCTGTGTCTCTTGGAAGACATTGATAGGAGACAAACAGTTTTATTATAGAGGCAGAGAGATTTGCTTTGACTGCTCAAGGTCCTACACCCGAGAATTGATACCCTACAAAGGCTGGAGGAACTATATTACATTCAATCTCTGAGAAGGGGGAAGTGACCGAAGGTCTGAGATTGGGGCATTGTTCCCTCTCTTACCCTTCCCCAACAAACAACACCATAGTGCAGAAAAGTGGTTTGCCCAGCCCTGGAGAATACATAAGAATCTGTCCCTTAAAATATGATAAGGAAATATGCCCCAAAGAAAGAACACATCAAAACTGCAGAAGAACCAAGGGATGAAGTGATAACAAACCTATCAGACAAAGGGTTCAAAACACTTGTAGTCAGGGTGCTTACAAAAATGACTGAGTATTGTCACAATATATAGGAAGAAGTGTAGGCCATGTAGACTGACATGAAGAAAAATATCCCAAGAACCAACAGTGAAGCGAATGATATGGTGATTCAAATCAAATAGTTGTAACAGAGGAAAGACATAAACTTTCAAGTGGAAGAAAATAAATAAGGAACTATTCAAAAGAAATGAGGAGAGCCTGAGGTACTTCTGGGACATCTTTAAAAGTTCCAACATGTGAATCATAGGGATACCACAAAAGAGAAAAGATGAGCAACAAATTGAAAACTTATTTGAAAAAAAATGAGGGAGAGCTTGCCCAATCTGGTGATGGAAATAGACATACAAGTCTAGGAAGCTTATAGAGCCAGGGAGGAACACACCAAGACACATCATAATTAAATGACGCAATTAAAGATAAGGGCAGAATCTTAAAAGCAGCAAGAGAAAAGGAGACAGTTGTCTATAAAGGAGTTCCCATGAGACCACCAGGCTGATTTCTCAAAAGAAGCTTTACCTACAATAAGCACCTGGAAAGAAGTATTCAAAATCATTAAAGGCAAAGACCTACATCCAAGATTATTCTATCCAGCAAAGTTATCATTTAGGATACAAGGGCAGAAAAAATTCTTTCCAGATAAGGTAAAATTAAAAGAGTTCATTATCACCAGGTCCCGATGATATGAAATGTTAAAGGGACTTATCTAAGAAATTCAACATCAAAACTAGGAATATTAAAATGACAACAAACTCTCAACTATCAGCAATCAAACCTAAAGAAACAAACAAAAAAACCCTGAAAAGTAAGCAAATGGCTAGAACAGGAAGTAGAATCATTGGCATTGAGGTCGCATGGAGGAATGTCAGCGGGGAGGGGGAGAATTGAAGAGAAAGTTACAAGGAATAGAATCATAACTGGTAGAAACAAAATAGAGGTCATTAAGAATAGTATAGTAAGCGGAATGACAAAGAACTTACACGTATGACCCATGAACATGAACTAAGGGGGGAGGAAAGCAAGAGGCTATGGGGGTACTTGGTATACAGGAATAGAGGGGAGAAAATAGGACAAGTATAATAGCATAATCGATCATATCTATATAAAACAAAAAAAAATTGAAGATGAATGCAGCCCCTCACAACAATGCCAGCTGGTGCACTGATACAGATGGTTTCCTAGAACACTCACCCTTTTTGGGAAGCTTGTGTTACAAAAGGCTACATAACTACAGGGTTAATTATCAAAACATAAACATTCTGAAAGGAAAAAAAACCCACCTATTTCCTTCAAAAATGTTACATATAGAAGAGGCAAAGAATGGGCATTAAAATAAGTAAAACGAAGCTATGAACCTGGGCTAAATGTACCAGTATATATTCCAAGAGAATAAGTAATATAAACCCTACAAGTGACTGATATTCCTTTTCACTACTGTTTAATAATGTATGCACTACATCTACACAGAAAGAATTAAAACTTAGTGTTGCAGGCACTTGTTACCAGTGAAATGAGAAAATGAAGATATTTGACTAGCATCAATGGAAATAACTTGCATTTAAAGAGTACACTGGAGCTTACAAAGTACTTGAAACACCTTTGTTTAATAATCTAGTTAATATTAAATTAATAACTGCCAAGACAGTTGTTTTTGGGGGGGTATATTTCATTGAATATGCTCTGCTTTGCACCTCATCTTAACACCCCTCCCCATTACTTCATGTCTATATGTTATATATATATATTTTTGTTTTGTACTTTTCACCACCTTACTCTCTTTAAAAGTCTTATTTTCTTAAACCTTCACCTC
Source organism: Mormoops blainvillei (assembly GCA_004026545.1). Taxonomy (NCBI): domain Eukaryota; kingdom Metazoa; phylum Chordata; class Mammalia; order Chiroptera; family Mormoopidae; genus Mormoops; species Mormoops blainvillei. Next base: position 217,769 of record PVJD01001104.1, on the reverse strand, counting down.
ACGTCATCGAAATCCCAATGAGAGAGGCAAGAAATGACAATAGATGCTTCAAGAAGGGCTCTTGATGATATTCATCATATATAGATAGATAGATATAGATATAGATATATAATCAGTTCTTTGGCTTCTCAATTTCTTACATTATTCATAACCTCCCACTGTCTATTTCTTTATTTTGTTTTCTATCATTTTCTCAATATTCTCCCACCACCACATTCCCCAGCCCCACCCACCCCCACATCCAACCCTCAATTATTGCCCCAATTGGCTTTGTCCATGGGTCCTTTAAGAAACTTCTACTTCTTTTCCCCTGTTATCCAGCCCCCTTGCCCCTCTAATTACTGTCAGTTTATTAATTTATTTTTTAAATTTCTGTGATTCTGCTCATATTTTGCTTGGTAGTTCGGGTTTGTTTGTTTTTTTCCATTAGTTTCCCCTTATAGGTGAAATCATATGGTATCTGTCTCTCACACCTGGCTAAATTCACTTAGCATAATCCTCTCCAGTTCCATTGTTGCTGTCATGAAGGGTTGTAGCCCTTCCTTACTTAACACTGTTCTCTGTAATATTATCAAACTAACATTTTTTAAAAAACGAGTCAACTGTAACTCTAAGCCAATGAAGATATAAGAAGAAATATATATCCAAATCATGTTATCTCATTTGAAAGGACCAAGTTCAATATAACATAAGGTTAAACAAAAATTAATGAAAATAATATGTCAATGTTTTCAAAAGATGACTTTCAGGTGTTCTTGAGGTTTTGTGGTCCATTGTAACTGGTGATTTCATTCATCAGGTGTGATGTATCCAAGGTTTTACATCTGTAAACTTCACCAAGGTGGGGCCTGTTGAGGAGTCTTGCCCCAGGTTCAGTTAAATTTTGTTCTACTTGGCTTTATGGAGATGCTGTCATCTAATTCTTGAGTAGCAGCTTATCCCCAGGCTTAAAGGAATACAGTGAACCTGTAAGGAGGAGTTGTCTAATACAAATAATGGCATTAATGACAGCCGAGGTCAGCCTTAATGTTGTACATGTTTCTTGCCCCACTTCTTGACTGTATACATTTCTCCCACCAAAATAATAGCCTGAAATGCTCAACTGCGCAGAACTTCATAAGGTGTCAAGTGAAATCCCACTTTGAGGAAACACCCTTATCCTGAGAAGGGCAGTAGTTGAACATTTGTTCTAACGGGGATGAGTTTTGTGGCACAGTTTCTCTATATGTTTTTGTGAATATTGGATTCATTGTCTGTACATTTGCAGAATCCTGGAGACTTCATGATAGGTGGAGTCATCACTGGATTCCTAAAATTTACTAACTTTCTGTGTAATGTCTGAAGCAAAACTGTCTATCATCGCTCTGGTATTATTGCATAGATCTAAATGAGAAAGTATTTCCTCCTATAAGTCTTTCAGTACCTTAAGGGTTTCTCCATTCTAGTATTTTCTACCCATCCTGAAAAGCTGTCAACATAGACTATCAAACATTTCCACCCTTGGACCCTTGACATCTGGGTAAAATCTATTTGGCAGTCCTGAAATGTGTTCTGTCTTTGGGATAGTTATATATGGCTTTAGCAATTGAAGGACTTGTGAGACACACTTTAATATACATGACTAATTAATCCTTTCCATTGTGAGAGGCCTCATGTAAATCCTTCATGACTGGTTTTGCTAAATGCTCAGGAGGCAGTATAACTACTTTCTCACTCCACCATCCTCTGTAAACTCCTCCATCAAAACCCCAGCTCTCAGCTTTCTCTAAGTCTGCAGTTAAATATTCAGGTTAAATTGTGACAAGTGTAAGACAGGTACCAAAACCATTATAAACATTCCTTTAGCAGCCACTTTTGCTGACTGATCAGTCAGGTTGCTTCGGCTTTCCCTTTCTGATGCCCCGGGAAATGCAAAACTGCCACCTGTAACGGTACCTAAACACCATCTCATAATTTTTAAATTCCTGCTGAATGCTTAGTGTCCATTTTACAGGAGGTTCAAGGATCTTTTTTCTTTCCAGAGGGAATCATGTCATTGCAAAATTAGGAAAGCTTACCCTGAGTAAATATTCACATCCACTCTCTCTCTGTGTATGACAATTCCAGTGCCCTTATCAATGCAACCATTTCTGCTTTCTGAGCACAGGTTCCCAGTGACAAGGCCTTGACTTCTCTTCCTTTAAGAATCATAACTGCAAACAGAGCCTTTCTGTTTCCTGTGTCCATATAACTGCTTCTATCTGCATATACACTCCAGCATGCCTGTTCTAGATGATGGATCTGAAGGTCAATTTGCTAGAAGAAGCCTCATCTATTATTTCAGCACAGTCATGTATTATTGTAGCCACACCAGGCTCCAGAAGAAGAGAGGCAGGATTTAACTTAAACTTTTGAGGGAGACTTTGAAGAATGGTTTGATACCAGCCAATTCTTCCAGCAGGGAGCCACAAATTTCCCTTTGGTTCCAAGAGACTCAACACTAGCTGGTGTGCAGAACTGGTGCTAGGCTGTCCCAAGGAAAACAGTCAATTTCTTGTCAGAGCTCACAGGTGGCTATCATAGCCACTTGCAGGTTGGCCACCCCTGGACAGTGTGATCTAGTGTCATTGATAAGTATGCAATGTGTTGTGAAATGTCACTACCATTTGGGTGAGGACACCTGGGGCAAGGCCCTATCTTTCATGAACATATAACTGAGAGGGTTTTAGTAGTTTAGAAGCCAAAGACTTTTGTAGAAGCCGGGTGTGTCTTCAGGGGCTGAAATCCTGGGTGCACACTTTCATCCAGTCTAAAGTGATACACTCTGCCCTTTCAGAGTTTTTCCAGTTTAACAGATCTGATTCACAGAATGGAGTGTGTACCCAGTAACATCCAGCAGGCTGGTCACTTGGTCCTACTGCCACTGGAAGTTTTTGCAAAGTGCGTTGCCCAGCCCTGGTAGGGAATTTTATACCTCAATTATGGTTCTCTGGTGGGTTTGAGATGGTGAGACCAGTTCAGGCTCACTTTCTTCTGTACCCTCAGCCAAGTAAGGAGAAAGAGCCCCATGTTTGAAGAGGCCATCGGGACTGTGACATGCTTATAGCAACCATGACATCTAGATCCTTCTGGGCCATCTCTTCCAAGCTTCTTCTATCTTTCACAGGTAAAATCTCTTTTCTCCGAACTATTAACATATTTCATTTTAGTAAAGATTCTAGGTGAAGCAGTTTGTCACACTTCCCCATACTTTGACAAAACTACTCTAGCAACAGTTTAATACAGTAGTTTAAAGACCCATTCAGTGGTCAATGATCTCCTGAGTCTACATTATAAAATGCATGAGGCAAACAATGTTGCCAGAAAAATTACTTTCTTTTTAGTCATTGGTTTATCAGCACATGTCACCTAATCAACCAAATCTTCGCCCAAGGGGCTGTTTCCCAAATCATAAGACACATTTTTACCAGTCAGAATTCTTTAAACTAGACACCACTTGAATTAAACTAGAAGACAAATTTTCTTCACATAGGACTCTGTAACCAGACAGTAGCATAATTCCTGACTATCTAAATTGTGACCAGGGATTTCAACGGGAACCAGAAAGTGCAATGATTCAGTTAAAATGATGATGATTAGAAAGGCTGAGGGTACACTAAGGGGAGAACCATAGTGAAATCATTTGGAACTTCCTAGGGAGCCTCCAAATATGAACCCCATGTGCCCCCAGTCCAGGCAGCCAATGGGATTCCCAGGAAAATACCCCAACTTTCCGTAGAGTCCAAAAGCTTGTCCCTGTGAGGAGTAACCAGAATAAGAAACTGAAAAAGCTGGTGTTAATACTGCCTGTCAACTACCAGGCCCAATAAACTGAGATTGGGATTGAATCCTTGTGGGCCCTTTATTCTCATGACCAGTGATCTGAGAAGAAAATATGATTGTTCCCTAACAGATCCTCTTAAATTGTAGTTTCAGTGTCGGTTTTAATAAGGAGAACTATGTGTAGGTAAGGGGATTTGGATCCAGGAAAATTTAATTGGATTAAGAAAACTTCAACATTATCCCCCCTGGAAGGTGATCTTTAGCTGTGCCCTTTCTGGTGGTTGTCTCACTCTGGAGCACAATGGCTCAGATGCCATCTGATTGCTTAGAGGCTTCCAGTGGTCCACAAGTGCAAACGCTTATGCTATCCTGGAGTCAGGGTGGTTCATACTTTCATTTCCTGGAACAATTGCTTTTACAAGCACTGATCACTAAGCTTATTAGCTAATAATTAAAATTAAAAAAATTCTAACTTTTGAATCCTCCATCAGTTGTCCCAGGGGCAGTTTAAACTATCCTCAGTGGTATTTTTTTTTAATTCTTTGTTGTTGCTCAGGTTCTTTGTTGTTGGTTTTCTTTTTTTGTTTTTGTTTTTGTTTTTTTAATTTGTTTGTTTTTTTCTTTTTTCTTTTTTTGCCTTCCAATCATTGATTTGATTGTTGGCTTCATTCACTCTGCTATTGCTTCATTCTACTTTGGTTTCTCTTACTATCATGTAAATTTTTCTCTTTTAAATGATTTCCTTGCATAGTCTTTATTTTAATTAGTGTATTCTTTATCTCTGAATGGGTCTTTTTTATGCTGCTAGGTCCTCTCTAATCACCCTGACCACACTTAGAAAGTTTTGGTCTTTTCTTTCTTTTCTTTCATGTTCTGTGTCTCCTCATTCTGGCAGACTCCCTGTATTTCTTTCTAAGTTTTAGTTGGAGCTGCTTTTAATCCCTGTATTGATAGTATGTCCTAAAATGATAGGTGTCCTGTTGGGTCCACTGGCACACTCTGTCTTATCACCAAAGCTGGGTACTCGAGGTGAGAACTTAATGTCAGCTGAGTACACCCTCCTCTTGTAGGTGAGACCTACTTGCTGCTGACAAGTCAATGGGAGGGATTTACACAGGCCAGCCCGCTGAAAGACCTGCCTATGAGTTTTGACCACCAACCTCCAATGTCTGTGGAAGATCAGATGTACAGGAGCAGAGCGGGGGTGTTCTGATGATGTCTGTAGCAGTCCTGATTTTGAGCTAGCACTTTATTTTCCTGGCTGGTGTAGGCCAAGACCTGTGTTTTGCCAGGGAGTCTTGCCTGGACCCAAAAGCAATCCGAGATGGCTGCCTCTTGTGCTATGCTTGGAGATTCCCAGGGGAAGCCAAGCTGAAAACTTATTCTGGCTGCTTGTAGGGCTCACTAAAGGCAGTTGTTGCTTGTTTCATTTGATTTAGGGGCCAAGACAAGCCATTGTTATGGAAAAGTGGCTGCCTGGGCTGTACATTGGGTTGGGCAGAGCCTCTGATGGTCTCCAAGGTGTATGAAGTAGTGTCATAAAGTCTGATGGAGTCTCAAACATGGCAGCAGCTCTGTGGGAGCAGCATTTAGCAAAGCCACAATTGCCACTGTCACACTGATGCCAGATACTTCAGATTCTCCCTGTACACCACTGATACTACCCAACCTCCTACCACAGTGTTGAAGATCCAAGGGAGTGAGTCTGAGTAGGTTAGTCTATGTGTGGTTTCTCTTAGACGAACTGCTTAGGGTTCCAGCAGTTTTTAATACCAACCCAATCCCCTTTCATTTTTAAGACAAAAATTGTGGGGACTTCTCTTCTTGGCACTTGAAACTTTGGCTGGTTATACCTCATAACTTTGTCTGGAAGTGCTCACTCATGATATACATTTCCCAATTTTTAATATTTTATCCACGGGTGAGTGAGACCATCATTACCACATCTGTATCCATCCTATCTTTCTGGATGAATGTGCTTTATTTAATCCTATAGTTGTCTGACTGACTTACGACTCAAATTTGTTTTTAATGTGTGAATGTTGTTCAATATATGAGATGTATTTTGATATGGTTTTGCGAAGAGGGTAGCCTTGTCAGCCTATATCATCATCTTGACCAAACATCTATTCATCTATTCTCATTTTTTATTTATGTAGTAAATTTAAGGTGTGGCATCTCATACATATACATCATAGATATATGTATATATCAATATCAGATATATAACAGATATATCTATATATACCTACATGTATATATCATATAGACATATCTATTTCTATATGATATATATATCATATATATGATATATATAGTGAAATATTACAAAGAAATAAAATCATAGTAATAGGTAATACAGTTAAAATGTTTCCTTGAAGGATCCAGGTATGTTCATTATAAGTATATTAAATTTTATATTAAATTTTCGACAGTGTCTGCAGCTACAGAAGGCAATAAAATTTATTAATTTAATTGCAAAAGCCTATAATATTTTAATAAGAATCCTGATAAGGATAGCTTTTTAAAAATATTTTATATATGTATTTTCTTACAGGGGAAGGGAGGGAGAAAGAGAGAGAGGTCCTTAAAATCATGATTCATCTCAAAACTCATGGAATTTAAATTTGAAGATATAAGGTAAATAGTATTTAAATCCATGAGATCTAATGAAATGACAAAGGAATAACTGTCAATTTAAAAATGAACAATAATAAAGGTAAAGCCATGAGAAATCTAGATTTTAGAGTCAGGAACATAACAAGGAAAAAGCCAGTAAGATATAGAAAGAGAAGCCATTGGGATACAGGGACTGCAAGGAGAATACGGTATCCTAAAAAGTATGTGTTGAGAAGAAGGTCTTGATAATCGCTATCAAATCCTGCTACTATGTCATATATGACGAGGATTAGGAATTAACAACATGGAGGTGATAAGTACTAAGTATCAAGAATAACTGGGAAATTCTGAAAAGATGAGGAAATGAGAGGTGGAAGAGGAAGGGATGTGGAGAAAACAAAGAAGAGGAAATGGAGGGAAGGTCGGGGTGGAGAAATAGGACAATGAAAAAGAGAAGTAAAAAGAAAGAGAAGGAAAAGGAAGAAAGAAAACAACCATCATATAACCAGAATGTGAACATCCTAAAGCTGAACTGACAAATGTGTGGTTGGCTAAAAGATTGCAGAGGAACGTATAAGCTGATATATACAGGAGAAAGTGTTGAACAAGTCAATTGTTCTTTGAGTTAATGACTGAGTATTGTGTGTGACCAGTACATGAAATTTTATCCTTTTCTTGTGTGCAATAAGAGCTCTTTGGAGAGAAGAGATGTAGTACAAAACAGATTTGGTGGTCAGCAAAATTTTATCAGAAATTAACCAGAGGGTGTTGTGAGTACTGAAAGTACTTTGGGAAATGCAAGATTTTTGCTGCTATGACTAGTGTGTACCACCAATAGGAAAGAATAGGAAGTATTAGGTTAGAACAAGGTGAATGTGTGTGTGTTTGTGGTGTGTGTTTGTATGACTTTATTACTTAACTGTGGTTATTTTAGCTCCATCCTGAGCTGAGGCAAATACACAGAAAAAGGTCCGTTGATTGGTACAGAACTTTCCCCCTTTCATTTGTTATCTAATAGCACTTATTTTATCCTCTTTGAAGACTAAAATTCGTATGAGTTCCTGAATGTAACCGCTTGATAATGCTTAGAATATTGAGGCCAGCGACACGGCTTTGCCTTAGAGCAGTACAGTCTTAAATGTATCCTAAAGGAAAATAAAACTTCTTTTGAAAGAGGTTTGAAAAGTAACACTAAATCTGAGATCATGGAAGCACGTAGATGTTAGAGTTTCTTGGAGGCATCTTGTTACTACAATAGCTGAAGGTAACCCTTTAAATTGAGTTTGTCCATCTGGACAAATGTCAACAGGATTTGATTTACATTTATGTATAAATGGTACCTAGTGTTAAAGACAATGAGTAAAACCTACAACTTTTTTTTCTAAAAAATATTTTTATGTAGCAATTATTAGCTTTAGATTGATCTTTAAAAAAAAGTTGTCTGAGGACCATTTTCCTGTTACTCCTTTGTCTTCTTTTAAATAAGTTGAGTGTTAAAATTTAGGTGTATGCAATAATAAATACTGAATGACTTTTCCATTACAAAATTATTATTTGATTAAAAATCATTTACTTTAAAATGTTTAATAAGTTTAATGAGGGAGTATAAGTTAATAAGCCTCTATTGGATTCAAGTGTACAATTCTATAAGATTTCATCTATGTATATTGCACTGTGTGCTTACCACCCATAACCAAGTCCTTATATATCAATATAACCTGTGTTTAAAACAGTACTTTCTGAATTGATAGGTGAATGACTAGAAACATATGTAGTAGTATAAATACAAATGTAGTCAGTTTACCTTCTTCCTTAGAATTAAATATTTCATCTTATCTCTTTCATCTTCTTTTTTGTTTGCTCGTATGCATTAAATGATTAACTGTGTACCTTTTGGTTACAGAGCCTTTAATTTTTAGCCTGAGGCTAATGTCTTAATATTTGGTGATGTAACTTTGCCTGGTTAATATACATACCTGTGGAATCATGACTCAGTTAAGAGGCGCACATTTAGAAGTGTTTTGTTTTGAAGATTAAAACATACAAGAATGAAAGACATTAAACTTGAAAATAACTCTGGTTTATCTCTTGAGATATTGAAGAATCCTATACCCTACAGAATCGCATATTCTAGGAACCAATTGAAGAGCTGGGTAGACATCAGTGTTCTCTCTGCATTACATTACTTAAGGGATTTTTTCCCAGAAACAGCAATATTGTTTTCTAGAATTAAAAAAATAAATTAAAAGGACAACAGTTCATGTTTTACATTCATTTATTTCCCTAGGACGGTACCTAATTCTTAAATGAAAGAATCATCAAAATGTAATAAAATAAAAATGTTTAAATTATTTTTTAAAAAGTAGCTGTGTCATGACTACCTGATTCAGCAATGGAAAGGATAATTAAAGGGAATAAGTGTAAAGGAATCATGTTCTCATCCAGACTACCTAACTGAAAAAGAGCTAACACAAACAACTCTGACCTTTGCATATGCATTGACTTCTATCTGTGCACCATTGTCCTCATCTCTAAAAATGGGACACTGGTATCTCTTGTGAAGACTAAGTGAATAAATATTGTAGGATGATTTGAGGCATACCCACCACATAATAACTACTCCATAAATAGTCACATTTATATCTCCTAAATACTACACTTCTACAAATACAGCTCCACAAAATTATTAGTGGAAGGTTTCACATATAATGTGTAACCTCATTGACATTTGTTTGAACTCCATTTTATGGGCAGTATCATAGCTAGTGACCAACCACAAAGATAAGAAAACCTGTAAGAAGAAAGAAGTCAAACACTTGGAAAACCCATAAAACTGGACAGTCCATTTCTGAAAAATGAATATGCATATATATTTTGTTTGAAAAAAAGGTTTCAGCTCAATGAGTTCAGTGATGCAACTTAGAAAACAAAATTTTGCAAGAGGACAATGTAGAGCTTATTTGTGGAATTATGCTTAGAATATGCCTTTTGGATTGTGACAGCATCTTGCTGTTAGATCATGCTACAAGAAATATAAATATAGTTTCCTGAAAATATTTTTGAAAGTAATATACTAAGATGGAGGATTTAAACATCGTTGCTCTAAAACACAAATACTCACATAAATTGTACCATTTAACCCCAAATGTGTGTGCATGTTGGGGGGTGTTTGGGTAATCAGTCTGTTTTATTCAACATATTTAAATGTAGTGCCAGTTAGAGAGCTTTGAAAGCAGTTGTAATGTGTAAATTAAATGATTTGATCCATTCTTCTATTTCTTTGTCAGTTTCCCAACAGAGCAGTCTACTTAGCATTTTCTCTACTTTTCCTTTTTTAAGACTAACGTATAACATGAGAAAATTCTACTCTTAGGTTAGGGGTTATACTCTGTGTTTTGAAAGGATAATTGTTCATCTTGTGGCATTTTTGTTCCAATCTTGTTCTGTTTATTTAACATCAAATAAAGATAACATATCTAAAATGTTATCCTCTCCTTGACTCATGTGGTTCAGTGGTTGAGCACTGGCCTGCAAAACAAAGGGTTGCAAGTTCCATTCGCAGTCAGGGAATATGCCTGGGTTGTAGGCCAGGGGTCTCATGAGAGGCAAACACACATTGATGTTTCTCCCCTCTCTTTCTCCCTCCCTTCCCTCTCTCTGAAAATACATAAATAATATCTTTTGAAAAATATTATCCTTATCAGAATACTTATTAAAATGAATTTTCAGGGTTTTTTTCAGATAAATATATATATATAAATAAATCGTGACCCTCTGTTGTTTTGGACACTGTCTAAAAATTATTATATAAGTGAATATACTTATAAAGAACATCTGGATCCTCCAAGGGAATCATTTTAAATTTATTACCACAATGTATGATTTTATTTCTTTTAAATATTTTACATGTGTGTGATATATTATATATATAATATATATAGTATATATATATCATATATTTATGAGATACTGCACAATACGGTTGCTACATAAATGAAGAATGAGAGTAGATTTTTGGTCAAGATGGCGTTATATGAAGACATGGCTATCCTCTTCGCAAAACCATATGAAAATTACATCTAAAATGTAATTTTCCTCATGCAGTAACAGTAGAAATCGAGATGAATGGAGCTCAGACAACTATGTAATTAAAGAAAAGACATCCATCTGGACTGGGGGGGGCAGATATGGAATGGGCTGGCCCCACACTCACATCAATAAAATTTTGGGAGAGACCTTGTGAGCGGAGAGTCCCAGATCCACACCAGGCCCATGAAAGCCTGAGATTCCAGCACCAGGAAGGTAAGTCCCAATGATTTCCGGCTGCAAAAACCAGTGGGGATTGAGCTGGTGGGAAAAATTTCTGGATCTCTAAGCAGTTCCTCTTCAAGAAATCACACATGGACTCACCTACACAGACTCACTCCCTTTGAGCTTCAGCACTGGGGTAGAAGATTGAAAGCCTCCAATGATATACAGGGAGACACTGAAGGGTCCTCTGTCAAGGCAAGCAGAGGCCACGGGCCATTCTTTGTTTGCTAAATCCTCCTTCCACAGACCTTGTGCCATATCTGAGACTATAAACTCTGCTAACACTGTTTGACCTGCCTTGGAGATGTCCAGAGGCTCTACCCCACAGTACCTACAGCCCACCCAATCTGTTTATGCATATCAATGGCTGATCATGGCTCCTAAATTCAATCAAACAAGCAACAGCTGGATTTAGTGAGCAATAACAACATCCAGATAAGATTCACAGCTTGGCTTCACCTGGGACTCTCCAAGACCAGCACAAGTAGCCGCCATCTCAGATTGCTTTAGATTAAGGCAGGGTGCCCTGGCAAAACACAGGTAGGGCCTGACCTTGGCCTGCACCACCCAGGAAACCCCAGGTCCAGCTCACCAGTGGACAGTTACAGACCATTTGAGAGCACCACCACCCTGCTCCTGTACAGTTCATCCTCCACACACGGTGGAGGTTTGTGGTCAGTGGTCACAGGCAACCCTTTTAGATGACTTGTCTGGGTAAACCCCTCCCATTAAACTTCCAGCAGCAACGAAGCCTCACCTACACTATGAAGTTGTACTCAACCCACATGAAGGGCTCACCTTGAGTACCCAGCTTGTGTAATGAGAGAGTCTGTGCCATGGACACCTTCTAATACTGGGCCACACTACCAACACATGGAGTCAGAGCCTCTCCACCTAACACCTGGAAACAAACACAGGGAGGCTGCCCGGAAGGAGAAAAAGAAACTGCTGAAAACAAACAAAAACAAACAGTTGAAACTCCAGAAACAGGGCTAAATCAAATGGAGATGAGTGATCTATCAGATGCACAGGTCAAAACGCTGTTCATAATGATGCTCAAGAAACTTACTGAGGACCTCAACAGCACAAAAAAGGCCCAGTCAGAGATGAAGGGTAGGCTAATTGAAATAAAGAACAGTTTACAGGAAACCATTTAAAATTAAAAAGATTTATAATTGAAGGGAAGCCCGAATATGCATAGGGAAACAATAGTAGAGTTGATGAAGCCTAGAGTCAAATCAATAATTTGGAACATAACAAAAAATAATAAAAAATAAAAACACATATAACAAGAAGAACAAAGAATCCAAAATAAAAGAAAACAAAACAAAAACTGAAGATAATATAAACAGCCCCCGGGACAATTGATGGGGGACTCGAAAGTTGGAAAACTTTAGTTTAAGTAATAACTAATAAGCTAAGTCATCAATGTATGTACATCAATGTTTCCGGGAACTGAAGGCATGACCCATCCTGACTCCGAGAGACCATGAGCAGTTCTACCTGTGTGCCTCAGGAAGACTGTAAGCAATAAATGGCATCTGAGCCATTGTACTCCAGCATGAGACACACCCAGCCCAGAACACAGCTAAACACCACCTCCCTAGGTGAGAATGCTGCAGTTTTCTTAATCCAAATAACTTTTCCCTGAATTCCAAACCTTTTACCTACACTTTACTCTCCTTATAAATAAGGCCCTTTTAAAGTGGAATTAAGAAAGTCTGTTAGGTTAAAGCTCTACTCTCTTCTCAGATCCCTGGGCATCAGAATAAAGTGCCCGTAAGGATCCAAAGCCTGTATCTGCCTATTGGATCTGGTAGGTGGCGGGCAGCATGAACACTGGATTTTTTGCTTTCATATTCTAATAACTCCTCACCGGGACAGAGTTTGGAATTTTATGGTAAGCCTGGGTATTTGGTCTGTAATCCCACTGGCTGCCATTACTGGGGGCACTTGAGGGCGGGTGTTTGGGGTCCCCCTAGAACCTGCTAATTGATTTCACTTGGGGACTCTCCTTATTGGAGCCTCAGCTCCTCTGGCCATCATCATTTTTTATTGGATCCTTGCGGTTTTTGGTTCACGTTAAAATCCCTGGTCACAATTTAGAGTTTAAGGTACTATCTACTTTATAGAGCTCTGTCTGGAGAAAAGGCTTCTTCTTGCCTAATTAAAGTGGCTTCTGTTTTATAGAACTATGTCTGATAAAAAAAAGGTGTCTTCTGATTGGGGCAAGTTTTGGATGACTGGGACCTATGCAGTTAAATCTATGACTAAAAAAAGTGTATTTTATAGTAATACTGTTTGCCTTATGCAGTGTATAATGTAGACTCAGGAGAGCATTGACCACTTAATGGCTCTTTAAATTACTCTATGATACTGTAAGAAGAGTTGTTTTGAAAAAGATCTGGGAAGTTTGACAAAACACGTCAACTACAAACTTTTATTTCAAGGAAATAGATTCATGGTCCAGGGAGAAGAGATTTTGCCTGTGAAAGACAGCAGAAGTTCAGAGGAGAGGGTAAGGGAAGACCTAGATAATATGGCTGCTTTGAGCATGGTCAGGGCTTCTAAGGCCACTCCAGCTCTGGGGGTCTTCCTCCTTATTTGACTGAGGGAACTGAGGAAAGTGAGTCTGAACATGTCTCTGCATTTTGAATCCACCAGAGAAACACATTTGATGGAGGAAAAGCCCTACCAAGGCAGGGCAATGCCCTTTGCAAAAATTTGGTAGGAGGAGATGGCCAGCCCACTAGATGTTATTGGGCATGTATCCTCTTTTCTGCATCAGATCTGTTAAAACTGGAAAACTCTCAAAGGGCCAGAAGGTATCCTTTTAGAATGGACGAAGGAATGTACTGAGGCTTTTGAGTCCCTGAAGGAGCACCTGGAAGCCTTGGGGTTTCCAAACCTACTAAAGCCCTCTCAGTTATATGTTAATGAATGGCAGTGATTTTTCCCAGGTTTCCTCACCTAAATGCTTAGTGTTATTTCCCAACACATTGCATTCTTGTCAAGGAAACTAGACAGCACTGTCCAGGGCTGGCCAGCCAACTTGTGGGCTGTGACAACCATGTGTGAGGTCCTATAGGAAACTGAAAAGTTCCATTGGTACAGCCTTCCATCATTTATGCTCCCCAAGAAGTGTTGAACCTTCTGGACCAAAAGGGAAACTTGTGGCTTGGTGCTGGAAGAATGGGGAGGTACCATGCCATTCTTCAGGATAATCCCAATGTCTCCCTCAAAACCGAAAGGATGTTCATGCCTATATCTCTTCTCCTGGATCCTGACTCAGCTACACTAGTACATAACTGTGCTGAGATAATCATGGAAGTGTATTCTACCAGAATTGATCTACAGATCTATCCTCCAGAAGAGGCAGGCTGGACTCTATAGGCAGATGTAAGCAGTTATATGGACAAAGGAAAAAGAAAAGCCAGGTATGCAGTTATAATTCTTGAATAGACAGTAGATTGTAAAGTCCTTGACACCAGAAACTTCTGGTAAAAATTCTGAACAGATCATTGATAAGGGCACTAGGATTGTTGCACAAAATGAGTGAATGTGTATGTTGGATCAAGGTAAGCTTTCCTAAATTTGCAAAGGCATGGTTACATCTGGAAGGAAAACAAACATTTAACCTCCTATGAAAAAGAGATTAAGATTTCTGCTGGAATTTTAAAATTATTTGACTCTGTTCAGGTACCTTTTCTGGTGGCAGGTATGCACTGCTGGGGCATCAGACAGAGGATGCTGAATTGGCTAGAGGAAAGGATCTGACTGACTGAGAGGTAAGAGAGGCTGTTGATGGAACATGCATAATGCCTTTGGTACCTGTTCAAGGCTTGTTACAATCTGACCATGAACATTTGACTGCAGACTTCTTTTGACCATGAACATTTGATGGCAGAGAAAGCTGAGAGCTAGGGTTTTGATGAAGAAAGAGTTGATAGTGGATGGAGAAAGAATAAGAATAAAAATATGAGACTAACACTTAACTACAAAATATAACACTTTGAAGTAATGGCTTTGCTCCTTCCCTATTTCTGATAAGGGATCCAAAAGGCAAATTTGCTATTTTAATGTCACATCACTTCTTTGTGACGATTCCAAGATTGGAACCTGGGACTGTCTGTTTCCACCCATCTATGTCCTTGAAATGTGGAGAAATAAATTTTGATGAGAGTGGAGAGAAAGCTTCTGGTGCATGTTTTCTCTGGATGGCCTTTCCAATGCAATTATCTCCCAGGGACAAGTTGCTGTCCTAGTCACAATGAGAGAATCAAGCTGGAACATTACATAGTTCACATCATAGTAACCACCAACAGAACATAGATCTGGTGCTTACCCAGATATTTCCAGTTTTGGAGGGACAGGAAAGCCCTAGATGGTCAATGGTTTTGCCTTTCAATGTACAGTTTGAATTTATTTGGGCCTCATTCTACTACTATTCCCTTCAAGATGTTCCATTAGGGGTGGAGAACAGACCTACCTAGAACTTGGTGATAAGCTCACACTGGTGGTGGTTCCTTTCTTGCATTCAACCTGATCCTGAAGTTATCATACTCTTAACTCTAAACAACCCTTGTGATCATGTCATTCAACTCTATCATGCTTGTTCATGGTGTGCACTTTTTTCAGTTATACTGGGAGTCATTTGTCTGTTTTTCACCAGCAGGACCACTTTTCTCTTTCCTGAGTCATCAATTCAGATTTCTCCCCTGAAATGGGTTTTCTGACTTCCTGAAATGTTCTATTGTCACATTTCCGAGTTGGGCATCTCCATAATTAGCATGTCATAATTCAATTTCAAGTAAAATTAAAAAAGTTAATATTTTTGTAAATGTTAAGGAGATTCTTATATTTTGGTTGTCCTTGAAGGCTGTCTCGAAACTGGAAAAGAATGGCAATCCCCAGATTATTTTCCTCCATGTCTTGGGTACTACAAGCCACAGGGTTAAAGATATTGTGGTATTTTCAGACTTTAGAGAGTTCTCGGTTCTGGGGTGTATGACCATGAGCAGCCAACACTAATCTCTCTACTTCTCTCTTCTTAATTCTATAATCACATTTTTTGACATCTATGAATGCATTCAAAGTGGAAAACAAGACTTGAAATATGTAGCATATGGAAAAACCCATTGACTAATCATTCCATCTGAAATGTTTATGATGGGATATTTGGAAACCTGCAAAGAAATAGCACACTGTTACTTGCCCAAATGAGGGGAGACTCTGGGGGCATTTAAAACCCCTTTCCTCCTTACAGTACCCTTACAGGGCACTATACTACACAATCTGAACCACCTTCTCATAGTTGAGAAGAGTCCTAAGTCATTCTATCTGGGATGCTCTACTGAGAACTTCCTTTGTGCCCCCTTCACCCCTCCTGAAGAATATTTCTTATACTAAACAAATTCAGAATGCATAGTTATTAAACAGAATTATTTGGACAATAATAATTATTATTGTTAATTATTTTAAACATGGAATATTACAAGGAACTCTATTCTTACCAGTGCTGAAACCAGAGAACCTGGATGATGTTTTCAGTTTCGCTGCCTTCTTGCTCATGTATTAAATCAGATCACATCATCTCCCTTTGCTTCTCTTTCCTATGTGTAAAATGAGGAAATGATCTATATGATATTACTGGCTTCTTGAAAGCTCTAAATATTTATCAGTTAACTCATTGTAAGTCACATTTCACCTGGATTCTAGATCATTCTTCCCATTTGATTAGTAGATATGACTGACTACCTAGAAATATTTATACTTTAAACTTCAGCATCTTTGATGTTAGAATTGTGCCAAAATATTTTGAATTGCCCATTTTTCTTTAAGGATGGTAAAAAAAATATTCATTTTTTATGGTTCATTGCTTTCCTTGGTTGACATGCTTTCCTGACTTTCTATATAAGTAATATCTGACCTGCGTCATATCAACCTGGTCTAAAAAATGAGCCTATACCTTTCCTTTGAGGAAAAGTAAATCAAAACACACATGCACACATACATTCCTCTTAAGAGATGCTGCTATTTATTATATATCACAGAGGATTTTGGAAAAGATGGGAAGGTAAATGTGATATCAAAACAATATAAACACCTTGACATTTAATAATAGCAACAACATTCCATGCAGAGCCTTTGGTCACTGACACCTTTTGATACATCAATTTCTGTAGCCTGAAACTCAATGGAATGTTCCATGCTTCTCTTTTCCCTCCTTTAGTTCTTCTTTATCTTTCCCATGAGGACACCAAATCTCTCTTTTTATCTTACTCATAATAGTGATTGTGTTTCCTTAGTTCCAGTAGAAACCCATGCCATGCCTCATGGTTTGCCATCCTTACTTTCCAGAAACTTGTTACCAGCTTCAAATGGTCACACATTCTGTCCCTTACATAAATGTCAAACACCATGCTGGAATAGGGAACATGCCATCATTTTCAAATAGAAAAAATGTTTTGTTTTGTTTTGTTTTGTTTTTTATGTGCCAAGCATTTGAAAGAATAGGTAGTTCATTCACCATACTTCGTGCTGAGGGAAGCGAATGAAGTGGAATTAGTTGTTAAAACATTGTGTCTGCTGGGAGCCAGCACCTTGGAAAATGTCATTAGAAACTAAGCATGAATGAAAGATAATTATTAGAACTAATAAATACTCCTTATATAAAATATGACTGATAATTGAAAACTTTGAAGCTGTGCGAAGCTTCAGACATATTCCTAAATTCAATCCCACATCAGTACTATTGTAGAACTGCATATCATTGTAAGAGAAAAACATATGACCCTCTTTGCCCCTTTAGGTCCTTTTATTCACTTTCTATAAAGTTTCTAAGAACTTCCATCACTAAACTCATGTATCAAGAGCGGTATTTATTGGAGTGCAGGCACAAAGTAGAAGCCACCAAAGGAACCAGTAATTGGGGAATTGGGAGTTTACTGCCCAGGTAACTTTTCCATACAGACTCCTATTGCCGGAACTAGATATCACGTAGAGGTAGAAAGATGAAGCGGCACCCTTTTTTATTTCAGCCTTGCAAAGTTCTATTTAAGTTGATGAAAACTGTGTTGATCACTGAGAAAAATTCAGACTTAAATACCATCATCTTATAATTACTGAAAATACCATGCATATTATATATTATAACAGTTTTTGATCTCACTTTTAAAGATACCAACTTTAATTTGTTTCTTATTTTTAAGCAGTTTAATAGGAATAATAAAAATACACACAGTAGATGAGTATAATAAAATAGAGAGCCCAGAAATAAACCCGTCTCTATGGCCATGTAATATTTGACAAAGGAAGCAGGAACATAAATGGAAATAAAGCAGATGGGAAAGTATATTTGCCAATGATACTTTGGAAAAGGTTTGATCTTCAAAATATATAAATAACTCACAAAACTCCACACCAGTAAGATAAACCAATTAAAATGTGCAAATGACCTGAACTGACACTTCTGCATGGTCATAGAGGGGCCTTAGACATAGAAAAGAATGGTCAGCATCATCAACCATTAGAGTCATGGGAATTAAAATCACAATGCAATATGACTTTACATGGGTCAGAAGGGCCATTATGAACATATTAACAAAGAACAGGTGCAACTGATTTTAAGGAGAAAAAGTAAACTCTTGGTGGGAATGGAGGCTGGTGCAGCCACTAGTGAAACCAATCTGGGGCTTCATAAAAATTCGAAATGTAGAACTGCATTTTGACCCTGTAGTTCCACAACTGGGAATACATCCTTAGAATTCTGAAACGACATTGTAAAGAACTTATGCACACCAAACTTCAGGACATCATTAATTATATTAGACAAGTGGTGGAAACAGCCTAAGTGTCCATCAGTAAATGAGTGGACCAAAACATTGTACTGCATTTACACAGTGGACTACTACACAACAGAAAGAAACAATGGGACGATTTTCAAAATGCATTTATCAATTACTGCAATAGAAAAACCATGAAATTGGCAGATTGAAGCAAGAATTTTAACATCGTAAGATTAATTTGCCTTTCAAATAGAGAAGAAGAGAATCCTAATAGAGAGTTGGATACAATAAATGAAGAACAGAGCAATAGTAAATTCTGTGGATATAATTTTGGGATCACAAAAAACCTATTTGATGAAACTAAAGTGCCATTTTTTCACCGCTTAACAGGTCTGAAATTATAACACATCCTGTAATCATTTGGTGGCATATGATAGATTAATTGTATCAGTTTATGCCTCTGAGAGATTGTGAAAATCATGATGCATCTTAAAACTCATGGGCTTTTATATTTGAAGATATAAGTTAAAGAGCAGTTAAAGCTATCAGATTTCAGGAAATAATCAAAGGAATAAGGGCAGACTTAAAAAATCAAGAACAATAAAGGTAAACCATGGGAAGTCCAGATTTTAGAGTCAGGATCATAATATTGAAAGAATCAAGGACATAAAGAAGGAGAGGCCACTGTGGTAGGGTAGATGCAAGATGAATCCAGTGTTCTGAAAAGAATCTGTGTTGAGAAGCAGTTGATTACCACTATCAAATCCTGATGCTATGTCATATGTGATGAGGATTGGTAATTAACTACATGGAGGATATAGGTGATAAGTATCAATAAAGCTGGGTAATTGTGAAAAGAGGGACTAAGAGGAGGAAGAAGAGTTAAAGAGAAAAAAGGAAGAAAGGGAAAAGGATGACAGGTCAGGGTGGAGAAAGAGGAGGATGTAAAGATAATTAAAAAGAAAGAAAAGGAAAAGAAGAAAAAAACAATTACCATGTAATAAGGATGTATAAATACTGAAGGTGAACTCACAAACTTGTGGTTGGGTAATGGATAGCATAGAGGAATGCATAGGTTTTTATACAGTGAAGAAAGTGTTAGATAATAAGTCAATCATTCTCCGAGGTAATCATTACGTACACTGTGTTCCCCTTATGTAAATTATTATCCCTATCTTGAGTGGGATAAGAACTCTTTGGAGATAAGAGATGTAGTGTCTAACAAAATTTGGTGGTTTATAAACATATTATCAGAAACTAACAAGAGGCTATTTTGAGTATTGAAAGTAATATGGGATACTCATGATTTTTGCAGCTGAGACTAGCGTGCACAACCAACAGGAGATAGGAAATATTAGATTAGAACAAGGACAGTTTGTGTATGTGTTTATGTGTGTAATTTTATTATTTAACGGTGGTTATTTTGATTGCATTCTGAGCAGCAGCAAATAGGTAGGAAAGGATTGGTTAGTTGGTACAGAACTTTCCTTTTCATTTGTTATCTTAAATGCCTTTATTTTATCCTCCTTGAAGGATAAAATACATACGAATTTCTGAGTGTAAACAGTTTGACTTCTGTTAGAATATGGTGGCCAGCGACAGGGCTTTACCTTATAGCAGTACAGCCTTAAAGGAATCCTAAGAGGAGAATAACCTTTGTTTCTTCTGACAGAGATTTTGAAAGTAACTCCAAGGCTGTGGTCAAAGAAGCATACAGATGTTGGAGCTTGTGGGAGGCATCTTGCTACTACAATGGCTGAAGATAGTCCCTTAAATTGAGTTTATCCTTCTGGACCTGTCTCCATAGGATTTGACTTATATTACTGTCTAAATGATACTCAGTGTTATAAGACAATGAGTAAAACCTACAGCATTTTTCTGAAAAATTGTTCTTAGGTAACAATTATTATCTTTAAATTCATCTTAAGAAAAGTGTGACCCATTTCCTGTTACTCCTTTGTCATCTTAGAAACAAGTTAAGTATGTTAAAATTTAGGTTTATCCAATAATAAGTCATAGATGACTTTCAACTACATAATTATTATTTGATTTTGAAAATATTTCTTTTCAAATCTGTTTGATAATTTTACTGAGGTAACATTAGCTAATAAAGTATATTGGTCTCTAGTGTACAATGCTATATCTTTTATATATTGCAATGTGTGTTTATCACCCAGAACCAAGTCCTTATATATCAATATAACATGTGTTCAACTGACTATTTTCTCACTTCAGAAGGGAATGTCTAGAAAAACAGTAATATTTATGTGAATATAGTAAGTTTACCATTTTCCTTAAAATTAAATATTTTATTTTATCCATTGTATGGCCTTTGTTATTTGCTCTTATGTATAAAAGGATTTACTGAGTACATTTAAATTACGTGGTCTTTCAATGTTCCTTTGCCTAATGTGCTATAATATTCAGTGAAGTAAATTTACCTGGTAAAATCTGTATACAGTGGAATCATGATTCAGTTAAAAGGGACATGATTAAAAATGTTTTGTTTTGAAGGTTAAAACATTCCAGAATGAAAGATAGAAAAGTTGAGTATATCTATTTTTTATCCCTTGAGACATTGGGGAATCCTATACACTACAGTATTGCATATATTATTTATCAATCAAAGAGATGGTTCGAGGTTAGGGTGTGCTCTGCATTACAATAAATAGTTTTTTTTCCATTACCAGCAACACTATTTTTGAGAATTTTGAAAATAAATTAAATGTAGAAAAGTTCATGGTTTTTTTCATTTATTTTCCGAGGACCACAGTCTAATTTTTAATTAAAGAATCAACAAAATGTAAATAATGAAATCATAATTTCTTAAATTATTACAAAGATTGTAGTTGTGTCATGACTATCTGATTCAGCAATACAAATGTTAATAAAAGGGAGTAAGTAGTAAAGAAATCATGTTCTCATCCAGACTTTCTAACTTTGAAAAATGACTAACACATACAACTTGGTCCTATGGGGAAGAATTGACCTTAGTCTATGCCTCATTGCTCTCATCTTTAAAAAGGGAACACTAGTACCTGCTGTGCAGTCTAAATTAGTAAATAATGTAGCATATGGAGAGGCATGCTCAACAAATAGTAATTACTCCATAAAGAGTCACTATTTCTGTCTCCTAAATCCTTTTACAAATCCTTTGTGTCTCCTTTTAGAAATACAGCTCCACACAATTATTTGTGGAAGATTTCACATATAATGTGTGGTCTCGTTGACATTCGCAGTAAGATCTCTTTGCACCTCAGAGTTCATGGTTTGTTTGAACTTCACTTTAAGGGAAGTATGATAGGTATTGACCAATCTAAAAAGTACAACATCCTGTAAGCAGAAATAAGTCAAACACCTGGAATCCCATAAAACTGGGTAATGCATTTTTGAGTAATGAGGAAGGATATACATTGTGACTGAGAAAAGACTTCAGTTTAGTGAGTTCTGTTCTTCACTGAACAAAAAAAAAGTAAGAGGATCACGTTGAGTTTATTTTTAGAATTATACTTAAAATATGCCTGCTGAATTGTGTCAGCACCTTGCCCTTACAGCATGATACAAGAGAGATAAATATAGTTTTGTAAATATATATTTGAAATAACATAATTAAATGGGGGATTTAAACATGTTTACTCCACAGCACAGATACCCATATCAGCCAGTCAATTTAATAAAAGAAAAATGTATCCTTGAGCATGTGCATTACATAATCAGTCTGCTCTGTCCAACAAATTTAAATGCAGGACCTGTAAGATAGCATTCACAGTAGGTGCAATGTGCAAATCAAATGCCTTGATCTGTTCTTTTTTCCTTGTCAATTTCTGAACAGAGCAGAGTGCATAGCATTTCATCTACTTTTCCTATATTAAGACTTACATGAGAAAAAATTACTTTTTGATTAAAGGTTCTATTCTGTGCTTTGAAAGGATAATTTTTTAATCTTGTGGAATTTTTGTTCCAAACTTCCTCTGTTAATTTCAAGTAAAATATGAACAAAAGTTTTTTTTAATATCCTAAGCAGAATTCTTATTTGTTTTGAGTTTTTATTTATTTTTTATTTTATATTTTTGTTCTTTTTCAAATGCAATTTTCCATTCCCCCCAAAAGACTCCTACAGTGCATCCCATCCACTCCTCCCAACTTCAATCATTTCCTTTTGTGGCTTCGTCTACTAATCTCCTATACATGTTTCTTGATTACCCATCCCTTATTATGCTCTGTTATCCCCACTCTTCTCTCTTCTGGTTACTATCAGTTTGTTCTTATTAAAAAGCATGTTTAGGTTTTAGAAATGAAATAAATAAATTTTGTTTCCCTCTGTATTTTTAGAAACTATCTAAAATTTACTATGCATATTAATGCACTTAAAACAAACATATCTGGAACTTCCAAGTGAAATGTCTTAAATTTAATACCAAAAGTATTATTTTATTTCTTTTTGATATTTGACATATGTATGTATGTGATACTACACATTAAAGCCCTCCATATGCAAGGAAGGAGAATAGATTTTTTGTCAAGTTGGTAGTGTAGGCAGACACTGTTCTCCTCTTCACACAAGCATAACAAAATTACAATAAAATATAGAACAGCCAACATACAGGAACTCCAGAAACTGAGCTAAATGGAAATCAGACAACTAAAGATTAAAGAAAGAACATCCATCTAGATTGGTAGAACAGGTACAGATATGGAAAGGGTGGTCCCACAACCCCAAGGATAAAATTTTGGGAGGGGTACATTGAGAGCAAACAGTTCCAGACCCACATGAGACCCACCAGCCCAAGGTTCCAGTGCCAGGAACATAAGTCCCCATAACTTCCTGCTGCAAAAACCAGAGGAGATAGGGTTGTTGTCAAAAACTACTGGAACCCTAAGTAGTTCCTATTAGGAAACCACACAAGGACTCACCTAATCAGACTCACTCCCTCTGATCTTCAGCTCTGGGGTGGCAGCTTGCACAGCACCAGTGGTATGCAGGAAGAAACTATAATGTCTAGCATCAAGGTGAGCAGAGGCCATTGTCCCTTTGCTACACCCTGCTCCCACAGTGCTGATGCCATATTTGAGATTCCGTGAACTTCCCTGACACAGTTTGATCCACATTGGAGAACTCCCAAGTCTCTGCCAAACCCAGCTTACAGCCTAAACAAGATATTGTCAATTACAATGGCTGATTGTGGCTCCTAAACCTCATGAATCAAGCCACTGCTGGATTTAGTGAGTCCTACAGGCAGCTTAGCTAGATATAGACTTGTCTACAGCTTGGAATCCCCAATCCCAGCACAGGAAACAGACATCCCAGATTGTTTTAGGAATCAGGCAGGCAACCTTGGCAAAACACAGGTAGAAGCTGATCTTGGCCTGCACCCAGGACCAGATCATTCTGTGGACAGCAACAGACAACATCATAACAACCCAAAACTGCTCCTGTGCATCTGATCTTCCATAGACATTGGAGGTTGGTGTTCAATGCTCAACAGGCAGGCCTTTCAGCTGACTGGTCTGGGTAAATCCCTCCCATTGATGTGCCATGAAAAACCAAGTCTCACAAGAGGAGGGTGTAGTAAACCCACATAAAGGGATCACCTCAAGTACCCAGCTTCGGAGATGACAGTGTACGCCACTATATCCTACAGGAAACCTACTACATTAGACCTTACTATCAATGTATGGATTAAAAGCAGCTCCACCTAATACTTAGAAATACAGAGATGCTGCCAGAATGAGAAGACTCAGAAGCATGACCCAAGCAATAGAAAAGACCAAAAGTCAAACACACACACACACACACACACACACACACATAAAGGAAAAGAAGATAAGCAATCTATCAGATGCAGGGCTTAAAACACTGTTCATAAG
This sequence comes from Mormoops blainvillei, assembly GCA_004026545.1. NCBI lineage: Eukaryota > Metazoa > Chordata > Mammalia > Chiroptera > Mormoopidae > Mormoops > Mormoops blainvillei. The sequence continues at coordinate 193,383 of PVJD01001104.1, read as the reverse complement.
GATGGTCAGGACAATTAGTGAGGACCTAAACAGCATAAAAAGACAATCATATATAAAGGATACACTAACTAAAGTAAAGGACATTTTACAGGGAAGCCATTTGAAAGGCTACAGATTTATATGATATGAAGAGAAGCCAGAGTAAGCAGAATGAAACAAGACTAGACTGGATGAAGCCAACAATCAAATCAATAATCAGAAGGCAAAAACAAAAACGCAAACACAATAAACCGGAGCAACAACAAAGAATAGAAAAGAAACTGAGGATAGTTTAAACATCCCCTGGGACACCTGTTCGAGGATATGAAAGTTGGAAAATTTTAAGTAATAACTAATCAGCTTAGTTATCAGTGTTTGTGAAAGCTATAGTTCGAGGAACTGAAGGTATGAACCAAACTTACTCCAGAAAAGTATAAGTATTTCCCTCTGTGTGCCTCAGGAGGCCTTTAAGCAATTAGATGGTATCTGAACCACTGCCCTCCAGAGGGAGATAACCACAGCCCAGTGCACAGCTAAACACCACCTCCCCAGGGGCAATGCTGAAGTTTTCTTAATCCAATTAAGTTTTCCCTGAATCCCAAGTCCCTTACCTACACATTATTCTCCTTATTAAAAGGGACACTTAAGATCGAATTTAAGAGGATCCGTTAGGGTACAAGCATGCTGTCTTCTCAGATTTCTGACCATGTTAATAAAGCACCCAAAAGGATTCACTCCCAATCTTTTCTTATTGGGTCTGGTAGTTGACAGGCTGTATGAACACCAGTTTCTTCAGTTAATGTTCTGGTTACTCCTCACTGGGACTGACTTGGGCACTCTATGGTAAGTTGAGATATTTGTCTATGGGTCCCATTCGGTTCATGGATTCGGAGGGGCATGGGATGAATATATGGAGACTACCTAAGAATTCTCAATTGAGTTCACTTGGGGCCTCCACTTAACAGACCCTCATCCTTTTTCAATCAAATGTATATAGATTGAGAAGTAGAGGTAAAGAAAATGTACAACATTAAGGCAGATATCAGCTTTCAATAATGACCTTCTTTGAATTAGAGAACTCGCCCTTGTAGGTTCACTACATTCCTTTAAACCGGGAGATAAACTGCTACTCCAGAATTGAATGGCAGCAACTCCCAAAAGCCAAGTAAAACAAAATTTGACTAAACTTTGGGGTATACTCCTCACCAAGCCCCACCTTGGGGAAGTTGGCAGAAATAAAACCTTGGAGTCACCAGATGAATGAAATCAGCAGAGTTACAATGGACCACAGAACCTCAAAAACACCAGAAATTAATCTTTGAAAACATTAACATAGATTATTTTTATTGCTTTTTGTTTAAAAAAGCCATGTGCATTCAGACTACTAGGAGGGATGCAGATGCAGAATCTCTGGTCCCTCGCCCATATGTGATGGATAAATTTTTGGGAGGGATATTTCTGGAACAAGGATCTGAGCCCCACACAAGGCCCCCCAGCCCAGGATATGTATTACATTTATTGAACTGCAAATATTGTACCATCTTTGCATCTCTGGGATGACGCCCACTTGATTGTGGTGTACAATCTTTTTATTATATTGCTGGGTCTACTTTGCCAACATCTGGTTGAGGATTTTTGTGTCGGTGTTCATCAGTGATATTGACCTGTAGTTTTCTTCTTCTTGTGTCTTTATCTTGTTTTGGGATTAGGGCGATGCTGGCCTCATTAAAAGAATATGGGTGTCTTCCATCTTCTTAGAATTTTTTAGAATTGTTTGAGAAAGATCAGTGTTAGCTCTTCCCTAAATACTTGGTAAAATTCACCTGTAAAGTCCAGGGCTTTTATGTTCCAGGATTTTTTTGTTTTTCTTTCTGTTGCTTAAATTGGTCCATTGGTCTATTCAGTCTTTTTGCTTCCTCTTGACTCAATTTTGGAGGTTTCTATGTTTATAGGAATTGGTCCATTTCACCCAGGTTTTCAAATTTATCGACATATAGTTGTTCATAGTAATTTCTTACAATCCCTTGTATGTCTGTGGTATCAGTTGTAGTTTCTCCTCTTTCATTTCTGATTTTATTTATGAGTCCCCACTCCTCTCCTTCTTGATTAGTCTGGTTAAAGGCTTTTAAATTTCATTTATCTTTTCAGGGAGCTAGTTCCTGGATTTATTGATTCTTTGAATTGTTCTTTTAATCTCTATTTCTTTTAATTCTGCCCTGATCTTGATTATTTCCTTCCTTCTTCTCTCTCTGGGTTTTGTTTGTTGTTTTCCCTCTAGTTCTTATAGATGTTGAGTTAGGTTGTTTATTTGAAAAGTTTCTTTTTTAGGTAGCCCTGTATTGCTATGAACTTCCCTCTCAGGACTGCCTCCTCTGTGTCCCATAGGCTCTGAGCTGTTGTGTGTTCATTTTTATTTGTTTCCAAAACCTTTTTGATTTCTTCTTTGATCTTGTTTACCCATTCATTGTTTAATAACATGTTGTTCAGTCTCCATGGATGTAATTGTTTCTGAATATGTTCCTTCAGGTTGGTTTCTATTTTGAAACCACTGTGGCCCAAGAAAATTCTTGCTATGGTTCAATACTTTTATCTTGAGTCTTGTTTTGTGTTGTACCATGTGGGCTAGCTTTAAAAATATTCCATGTGGTCCTGACTGGTGTTCTCAGTGGATTGAGCACCAGTTTGTGAACAAAAGGGTTGCTGGTTTGATTCCCAGTCAGGGAGCATGCTGAGTTGTGGGCCAGGTCCACACTAGAGGTGATGCAAGAGGTAACCACAGATTGATGTGTTTCTCCTTCTCTTCCTCCCTTCTCTTTTGTCTAAAAATAAATAAATAAATACCATATTAAAATTTTAAAAATCTTTTCAAGAAAGAAAAGAAAATGTTCCGTGTGTATTTGAAAATAATGTATACTTTACTTCTTTGTGATATGTTCTGTATATATTAGTTAAGTCCATTTAATCTAGAGCATTGTTCAATGCTACAGTATCCTTGTTCATTATTTGTTTGGAAGATTTGTCCGTGGTAGACTGTGGGGTGTTGAAATTTCCTACTATTTGTGTGTTGCTGTCTATATGTTCTTGAATTTCTCCAATATTTTCCTTATATTTTCAGTGTTCTGCGTTGGTTGCACATATGTTTACAATGTTTATATCTTCTTGATGGATTCTTCCCATTAGTATTATGAAGTCACCTTCTCTGTCTCTTTTTATGACCTTTGTCTTGAAATCTTTTTTTTTTATATTAGTATTGCTACCCAGGCTTTTCTTTTCCTGTCATTTGCTTAGAATATTTTTCCAACTCTTTTTTATTGTTGTTCAAGTGCAGTTTTCTCCATCCCCCCACCAGTCTCCCCACCCCTCCCATCCCCTCTACCCACCCTAGATCCCACCCCCCTTGGCTTTGTCCATGAGTCCCCCATAGATGTTCCTTGACCAGTTTCCCCCATCTTCCCCTACCCACCTCCTCTGTTCACTATTAGTTTGTTCTTCAATGTCTCTGCTTACATTTAACTTGCATCTTTGTTCTGTTGATTAGTCTCCACTTGTAGGTGAAATCACATGGTATTTGCCTTTCACTACCTGACTTATTTCACTTAGCATAATGCTCTCCAGATCCATCCATGCTGTCACAAACGGTATGAGTTCCTTCTTTCTTTCTCCTAGCCATATCTTTCTGACCTGTAGTATTTCTGTCGAGAAATCAGTTGCTAGCCTTATTGGAGCTCCTTTGTATATTAATTGCTATTTCTTCCTTGCTGACTTAAGATTTTATCGTTTTCTTTAATATTTGGCATTTTAATTATGATGTGTCTTGGAATAGGCCAATTTGGTTTCATCCTGACTGGGAACCTCTGTGCTTCCTGAACTTGTATGGCTTTTCTTCTCTCCAGGTTAGGGAAGTTTCCTGTCATTATTTTTTCAAACAAGTTTTATTTCCCCTGCTCCTTTTCTTCTCCTTCTGGTTTTCCTATGATCAAATGTTGTTAGGTTTCATGTTATTGTGAAGTTCCCTTAAACTATCCTCATGTTTTTAAGTCTTTTTCATTTTTTTTGCTCTGCCTGGGTATTTCTTCCTAACTTGCCTTTTCTCACAGATTCAGTCCTCTGCTTCATCCACCTTTTTGTAATTCCTTCTACTGTATTTTTTTTATTTAAGATATTGTATTTTTCATCTCCTTCTTATTGTTGCTTATAGTTCTTATTTCCTTTTTCATGCTACTGTAGTTACCAACTAGTTCCTTCTAGTTGTCACCAAGTTCCTTGAGTATCTTTATAACCATTTAAAAAAATTCTATGCCTGGTAGATTGCCTACCTCAACTTCATTTAGCTCTTTTTTCAGGAATTCTTCCACCCTTTTTGGTTGTGGTTTCTCTCTTTTTATCCCCATTTTAGGTGACTTTGTTTCTGTGTCTCAGGATACTCTGCTTTGCCTATGTTCATGTGATGAGACTTCTGTGGTAGGAGTTTTGTGGAACTCCACGGTGCAGTGTTTTTTTATCTCTTTGTACAAATGCTTTAGAATTCCCCATTTTTCTTTGTGTGGGCTCTCTTGTTGTAGTTGGGCTTTGCTTGCTGGTGGCTCCTTGGCTAGTGGGTTCCCCCCTCCAGCTGGCTTACTGGTAGTCACCACTCCCACTGCATCTTTTATGCTGTTGTATAGGTTTTTGTTAACAAAGCAGTATTACCAGACAACCAAACCCATACCACAAAAAAGAACTCCCTTACTACATTAGTGATGTTCATTGCAATTGAGTAAAGATTAATAAAGGTGAAGAGAGATTAAAAATATTATAAGGTAAGAAAAAGGTTTTATGAGATGACTGAGAAAAGGGAAAATGTTTTTAAGTGGCAAGGAGGAGGAGAATTAATAAGTAGAGATAGAATCGAGACAAAAAGGGAGAGAACAAAATTTAAAACATAAGTAAAACATATAAGGGTGATGACAAAATTGGCATAAGAAAGGGGAAAAGTATAATATGAGCTTTGAAATAAAATTAAAAAGGTAATGATCAGTGGGATGAAATTGCAGAGAAACTACAGCAGGGTCTATATCAACAGAAGCTGAATGAAGATTAATAAAGGTGGAAAGGGAAACTATTGTACAAAAGAGAAAAGTGAATATGAGATGTCTACCATAAAGAAAAAATTATTTCAATATAATATGAGCTTTGAAATAAAATTAAAAAGGTAATGATCAGTGGGATGAAATTGCAGAGAAACTACAGCAGGGTCTATATCAACAGAAGCTGAATGAAGATTAATAAAGGTGGAAAGGGAAACTATTGTACAAAAGAGAAAAGTGAATATGAGATGTCTACCATAAAGAAAAAATTATTTCAATAGATGTGAGAGGACAACTAATACAAGTAAAGAGTAAAACCCAGTCTAAGAAAGGGGAAAAGTTAAAATAAAATTCCTCACTCAAAGAATTTTATCAAGGGCTGGTGGAGGGCAAAGTGGAGTAAGGCAAGGGAAGAGTATCCTATGGGATTGAAAGTACAAACAAATAGTGAACAAATAGGCATTCCATTGGAGAAGAACAACAATAACCATGATATCCTCACCCAACTAGCCATAATTTATAATGGTGGAGAGGAGATAAGACTATTATAGGAAGGTGAAAAGACTGTGAACTGACTTAAGGAAGGGAGAGTGCTTATGCAAGGACAGATGAAGGAGAAATAGTAAGAGTAAGGAATGGGCATGCGAGAAAATAAAATTTCTGATAACAGTAAGAAAGGTCAGGAAGATGGCTATATGGAGAAAGGCCAGGGAAGGGTTCTATGTGGGATTTAGAATAACAATAATATGAAAAAATATAAAATCTGAATAAAAATAGTAAAAGATAAAAGACCAAGAGTTGTTAGTGGGAATACAAATGAAGCAAAAGAGGAAATATTAAAATACTATATGGAACGGAAAAAGAAGAGAAAAAGCATGCAATTTCTGAGGAAAAGAGAGGTGAAATTCATCTCAGCTGCTTGTTGTTCATTTTCTGACTTCTTTCTGTACCCACCTCTGGTTTTTTATGAGCTCAAGGTTCTCTGGGTGGGTCATCCAACTTCTGGCAACACGGCCTGTATCTCCTTCCACTGCCTCTAGAGGGAGCTTCTGTTACGATCAAAATGGTGAGGCTTTTGTGTTTCCTCGCCTTGAAGACACTGTTCATTCTTCTGGGAAAATTGTGGGTGCATTCTCCCTGCCCCTACACCTCCCACCTTAACCTGCCCCAGTTTATTTCCAGTCATGTGTAGCTACTGATTAAATAGCTGTCCCTTTCGCAGGGGACAGGGACAGCTATTCTTACTGGATCTGTGTAAGGGTGTCAGCTCTCTCCTGCTTGGTGTATAATGCAGCTCTGTGCTGCCAAGGCTGAGAGGTGCCCAGAAGCCCCTTTGTTGCACCTTTTCTTTTTTTACTGCTTTGGTGACCTCAGTAAAATAAGGCCCTAGGTTCCAGTGTACATTGTATTGTGTAAGGAGTTCAAATTAGGCCTTTTTAGGCATTTGTCCTCTTGTCTAACTCTTCTGGAAATGCCCTCTGCAGGTCATTAAGCCAGTCCAGCTGGGTTTTCAGATCTTTCCTGTTCCTGCTGGAGGTGAGAGGCTGGGCTTAATCTTAAATCCTTAGAGGTTCCCTCAAGGAAGGAGGCCCAGTGTGGCCTTAATCTCGGATGTACAGCCCCAAGTCCAGTGCCTTCAAAGCATGTTGTGGCCCTCACCTTCTACTCTGTGCCACTGCACCAGCCTGGGGCCAAGAAAACGCCTCTCTTCTCACCCCTTTGATCAAATAGCCTAGGTGTATGAGTGGGGGCAGCTTGTGACCATAATCTTCTCTCCTTGTTGGCTAAGAAGCCGTGTCCATGGGGGTCCCTACTTAACATGCCTCAGCTCCCCTTTTGAAAAACGTATCTATCATTGCTCCCACTGCAGTACTGAGTCATTGCCCAGCTTTTCACACACTCTGACAAGACAAGAGTCCATCTCTGTTACTGTCAGTCATGGCCCTCTTCTTCCCCCAGCTCCAGGTGCATCTGGAATACCCCTCACTCTCTGTCACTGTCAAGATTTACACCTACCCCTGCAGCTAGGGTACACTGCCAGCTCTGTGTGTGTGTGTGTGTGTGTGTGTGTGTGTGTGTGTGTGTGTGTGTGTGTGTTTGAGCAGCCTGTTTCTCCCCAGAGTCTCTGGGTATTCAAGTTGCTTCCAGTCACTGAGTCTGTGGATTCCCCACCCAGGTAGGGGAGGAAACCACTAAGCTGCTGCTGTCTCTGACTGGGCTATCCTTAGATACCATAACCCTCTCCTATGCCATTTTGCCTTCTTCCTTCCATTTTCTGTTATTTTACATTTTAATTTTTTCCTGTGTTAACCTGGTTTTCAACCTCACTTTTAGTATTTCATCTCCCTCTATCCTTTCAAAGTCACTTCTCATTCCTATAGACATCTCTTAAGCTTTTATTAACCCCACCCCATTCCCATTCCACCTATATTAATCTCTTATTAATCTCTGCTGATTTGTTGTTGATAGTGCTGTGGTGAATTTTTTTCTCCAATTTATTTCCTATTTTTTCTCTCTCTCACTACATATTTTTAAATTTCTGTTTAAACTTAATACTGTACACTTCCCTTCTCTTACTTGATTCTGCCACCTTCCCTCCCTTTTTCATTTATGCTAATTTCACTTTATTTCTCTCTTTGCCTTGTCTCTATTCCCTAATCTTATTATTACTCCTCCCTCAACTGTCTCAAAATCATTTTTCTTTCAGTTACTCAACTACTTTTCATTTTATCCTTTCTTATTATAGTCAATCTCCTTATGCATTTATTAATATTGCTTCACTGGCTGTTGATACCGTGATTGTGGGTGGGGGTTATTTTTGCAGGTGTGAGTTTCCTGGGCTCTTTGGTTCTTTCTGGAAGCACTTGCACAATAGCATACAAGATGTGGTGGGTGGGGTATTTCTTAGTCAGCCAGCCTGAGGGAGGGACCCAACAAAGAATGGACCAAGAGAACCAAAACCCAATTACACCCAGAAAGCCCACATAAATGGCATAGAGGGCCTCCCAAGAGCATCAAGTTCAGAAAATCAATGAGACTGTACCACTGTATCCCATAGTTCTCCTACCACAGAAGGTCACACCACGAGAACAAGTCAAAAAGTCAATCTAAGAAGCAGAAACAAATAGAAGGGACACATAAAAGTGGGAGACAAAGGACCCCTAATCAAGAGGGAAAGAGGAATCCCCAGAAACAGAGCAAAGTCAAACAGGGGCAAGCAAATTATCACAGAAGAAATTCAAAATAATGGTTATAAAAGTGCTAATGAGAAGAGTAAGGACAGCAAGGAACCCCAGGGAAGATACAAGGAACTTATTGTAAACTGTAGCAGCATGAAAAAAGGATATAGAAACTATCAATAAGAGCCAGGAGGAAATGAAGAATGCACTATCTGAAATGAAGAACACAGTAGAAGAAATTAAGCAGTCAAGATGGGCAGAATATTTAAACACTGAGCTGGAGGACAAGGTAGAAAAAATTCCCAGAAATAACAAAAAAAAAAAAAAAGACTGAAAAAAATCAAAGAAGGTTTAAGGGAGCTGCAGGACAACATGAAATGTAATAATATCCATTTCGTAACAATGCCTGAATGAGAAGAAGAGGAACAAAAGACAGAACACCTGATGGAAAAAATTAATGACAAAAAATTTCCCTAACTTAATGAGAGAAAAAGTCATGGAAGTTCCAGAAGCACAGAGGGTCCCAATCAATATGAACCTAAAGAGGCCCACTCAAAGGTATATCATAGTTAAAACGGTAAAATTCAAAGACAAGGAGAGAATCTTAAAGGCAGCAAGGGAGAAACAGCTAGTAACATACAAGGGAACTCCAATAAGTCTACCTGTGATTCCTTAACAAAAAAACACTACAAGCCAGAATAGAATGGCAAGAAATATTCCAAGTAATGAAATGCAAAGGCCTGCAATCAAGACTACTCTACCCATCAGGCACCAATTAAAAATAGAAGGTGAAATAATGAGTTTATCAGACAAAAAAGGCTAAAATAATACCTCTTCTCCAAACCAGCATTGTTAGATGTTAAATGGACTGCTTTAAGAAGATGAAGAGAGAGAGAGAGAAAGAAAGAATGCGCACAGGTACAAAGGGGAAAATGTAATGAATACTTATTAATAATAACCTTAATTGTAAATAGAATAAATATTCCAATCAAAAGACATAGGGTAACCCTGGCTGGTGTGACTCAGTGGGTTGAGTGCTGGCCTATGAACCAAAGGTCACTGGTTAGATTTCCAATCATGGTAGATGTCTAGGTTTTTGACCATGTCTCCTGTTGGGGACATGTGAGAAGCAACCATACATTGATGTCTGCCTCTCTTTCTCCCTCTCTTACCCTCTCTCTAAAAATAACTAAATACGATCTTTTAAGAAAAAAGACACAGGGTAGCTGAATGGATAAGAAAATATGACTGGCATGTATGCTTTTTACAAGAGACATCTCAGATCAAAAGATCTACAGAGACAAAGTGAAGGGATGGAAAAGAAAATATTACAAGGAAACTGATAAGAAACAAAAAGCTGGGAGATTATATATATATACATATATCAAAAAAATAGATTTCAAAACAAAGCCATAAAAAGAGAAAGAGAAAGACACTTGTTAATACTTAAGGGTAGGATCCATCAAGAAGCTATAAACATTGTAAACATATCTGCACCCAACATAGGAGCACACAAATATATAAGGAAAATCTTGAAGGACTTCAATAAAAATATAAACAGCAGCTCACTTATAGTAGGGGGTTTTAACACTGCAATGTCAACAATAGATAGCTCTTCCAAGAAAAGAATCAACAAGGATATTGTGACACCTAATGACATGCTAGATCAAATGGGTTTAACTGATATACACAGGACCTTTCACCCCAAAGAAGCAAAATATACATTCTTTTCAAATGCACATAGAACATTTTCAAAGATTGACCACATGCTAGGGCACAAAACAAGCCTCAACAAATTCAAGAAAATTGAAACCATATCAAGCATTTTTGGGGGTCACAATGGCTTAAAACTAGAACCCAACCTCAAGGGAAAAACTCAAAACCAGTCAAGTACACGGAAACTGAATAACAGGTTATTAAACAATGAATCGATAAACAGTGAGAACCAGCATGCACAGACACACATGTTGGTAGTATCAGGTTTAATTTTGTACCTCATATGACACTTGAAATAAAGGACTGCTTTCCCCTTTGGTTGCTGTTATTTCCTCTTATGTCTGCAAGGGGGCTATACAGAGGAGCATTCACTTCAGCCTGAATCAAGGCATATAGTATGAATATCCTGGTAGAAACACACATTCCTGCAGGGAATATTGTTAAAGTTTGGCATAATATTTTGCAGAATTTAGGATTAAAGTCATTAGTTCTAGCTAGAAATGTAGAAATTCATGGCCTTTTGAAGTTGGACAGTTAGGACTTCATGCCTCTTGACCATTATGTGACACAGCCAGGTCATCACTGTTTCTCCAAGACAAAGATACGTGACTTTAAACCGCCCCCACAGTTTCTGAGAATCACTCGGTGCTACCACCCTGGGTGTAGTAATACCCTTATGATCAGTGAAGTTTCCGTAAGAGATACATTTTCTCTACTGTACCCAGGAAAGTACTCTTTCACACCAAGAAGCACTCTGTAGGCAAGAACAGTGAATGAATGGAATGAAGTCTCTTGCAGTGGAGATGTAACAGAAGCTCATGAACCCAATACATCTTAAAGAGGGTCATAATCAGTCTCAGTCTGCCTTTCATTCCCTCATATCTATTGTGCTTTGTCAGAAGTGTGTTGAGTCAAATTCATACGAAATGAATTGGTGTTTGTTTACCAGGACAGACTATAGTTCTTAAGTAGAAGATCTCCTTACAGAGTGATGAACAGTCTTACCTCTACTGATGATAAAATGTTTCTTGCAGTCATTGGAGAGTGTCTCGAGTCAAACAGCATGAAACTGAGGCTTTGATCATGGAAAACCTCTCCCATTAGGATTGTCCTCTGTGGGAGCACTGGAATGACAATGGTTTCCAGGCAACAGCTCCACTCACTTCTACCCCTCAGAATGTGAAAAGACAGGTGACAGTGTGGGACACTGGAGATTTCACTTAAGCTTCCCTGGAAAGTTCAAATTAACTATGGTTGAACACTTCGGGGGCTGTCATTTTTCTTGTCTCTTCAGATGAGCTGAAGACATTCAGTTTGAATGAAAGTGAACATTGGTTTGAATATTCTGCTAGAAACAGACTGCTGTGCAGTGGTCATGGTTAATGTTTGGCCTCATGTTTAGTAGATTTTAGTGTTCAGGACATCAGTTCCAGGAGAAGCATAGGAATTAGAGTTTCTTCTGAAGGAACAGAATTAGATATTGAAGTCTCTTCAAGATTTCCTGCTGAGGGCAATTAATGACCAGATTCTTGAAGACAAGACCCAAGTCCCTTGCAGTCCTCCACTCAGCTGATGACAAGGAACCTGTGCTACTGCTCTGCACCTGAAGAGGCAGTCCTCAGATGAATGGCTCTACAAAGGGCACCTTTTGCCACTGTAGCTGCCAATGTTCAATTTTAGCCTGAGATGGGCTTTGTGTCATGATTGTAGGAAGGGAATTAAACTTCTCAAACTGGCTAAGGTGCTGAACCTAATGAGCAAAGTACAAACCAATGAGTTAGCTAATCATCCCAAGCCAGCTTCCCATTTACTTAAAGCTACAGGAAATGGTTGGCCTCTCTTAAGTGCGACCTATACGAAGTGGGGTTTTGGTCCCTTAGCAGGAATGCCTACAGTTCCAAAATACACATTTTCCTCATAATGTGACACGTCAGTCCTCATGAACTGCTATGAAAACCATCTTTTCAAGGACTTTTGACACTGGCTGCTGGACCATACTTCAAAACTGAGGCCATATTCGCCTGCAGCCTTTTCTTTGAGTTTAGGCAGCAGGCAGCCTTGGATTGGGAATGGAGTGTTAAGAAAAATCTCTAGTGAGCTCTTCACATGAGAACCTGAATGCACAGACAAACGTGTTGGCAGTATCAAGTTCAACTCTGTGACTACTATGACATCTGAAATAAAGGACTCCTTTCCCCTCTGATTGCTGTTTTTCCTCTTACATCTGCAGAAGGGAATATACAGAGTGGCATTAATTTCAGCCTGAACTCCAGGCACGTAGCATGACGGCCCTGGTAGAAAAACATATTCCTGCAGTGAATATTAGTTTGACCTAATGTTCTGCAGATTTCAATGTAAAAGTCATGAGTTCTAGCCATAATATAGAAACTGAAGTTCTGAAGGATGACAGTTAGGGTTTAAGGTCCACTCACTAACCCTAGGTTTTGGGCCACGTTATGTACAATCGCCAGTCGAGAAACAGCCCAGGTGCCCATCAGAACCCCGGTTGATAAGATACATGAGCTCAGAACTGCGATCTGTCATTCTTTGTGTCTCTTTTTGTGAAGGGGCTTCACTCCTTGGGGTTTTCAAACCCTCTGACCTCCTTTCAGACCTGGAAAGCCATGCTGTCCTCTTCATTCCCGTCCCCCACAACTCTTTCACTATCCAGCGCCTTTTTTGGTGGTAGAGACCTTTGAAAAACATTCAGTCCAGTTCTGGGAAGAATGACACTTGTATTTTGGGAGGAATTGCATGGGACCTTTCCATTTCCTTCGGTAGCACACTCATTTTCACCTGTGGGACCCATCAATTCCTTCACACGATGTAGTGTTTTCCTTTCTCTCATCTGACGTTTGATTTGGGATCTTATCCTGTCTTTGTATCTTCTCATTTTGATGATAACCTGTATTTTCTTGACTGCCTGGCCTATGTGAGGTTCTCATTAGTGAATCCTTGCTCAGTCTGAGGGAAATGGGATTATGTCCTTTATTTCTTCTTCTGATTGGTCTAATATATGCAAACATGACAGAGAAGGAGGCATTCGTGTGTGTGTGTGTGTGTGTGTGTGTGTGTGTGGGTGGGTGTGTGTTTTGGGGGGGTAGCAAATCACAGTCCTTTTAAGACAAAAATTTATGTTTTGGATGATCTAAGGTCTGCAATATATAGAGTACTGTGATCTTCCAATAGTGAGCCTACTTTCCCTCCTACTTTTGTGTTCTATAAGCACTTATCCTTGCACGATTGCTGTGGATAGAGAAATGCTGAACTGGGTTGAATCACCGCACTGAGGGTGAGCCTTCTCTCCTTGCCTGGTGCGTAGCACTCGCTCATGATTCTGTCCTTCATTCTGCTGTCAGCCCTAGTCTTTCCCCTTTGATTGCCCATCCGGTTCACCTGTGTGCTTCTTCTTTGGGACTGCTGGATGTTTTCGGGGATTTGTCCATTGGACTTGTGGTTGGAAATGGTCAGCCTTTCTAGTTCTTGGGCGTTTCTCTCTTCAACTTTCACCCATACCCTCAGAGATGTGGGGTGTGATTTTTCGCCTTTCTTTCTAATGGCTTTGCTTTTCTTGGTCCATTTCTCTTACTTGTGGAATAAGGGTGCTTCAGTCAGATTTTTATTTTCTCTCTCTGCCACTTTGTATGGCCTGCAGAACTGCCAAGGCTCTTGGTGAAAATAAGTGGCTAGAAGGCCTTTCTGTCATCATATGCTTTTCTTTCCATTGCCATTCAGCATAGGAATCTTTCAGCTGTAATAAATGAATACTCCTTTTAAATGTATTGTCTGTGTCAATGCATGAAGCATAGTTCTCCCATAACATTGGTGTGTGTCCACTGCAGCTCCACTTGAATTTAGTTGTTTTGCACTGTGTTGGGAAAACAAGGGGGGGTGAACTGGCAAAATGTTTTGAGCTTTTCGTCGTGTGCTGTCTCTTGGTAGGTCATCACTTTTGAAAAGGCTCTGTGAGTCCTATGCCAAAATGCCGAAGTGGGGCTTTCCGATGACTTGTTCTCAAACTACCTAAGGGGTCAGGGAGATCCCTGTAGGAGTTGAGTTCTATATTTTCCTATCAATTTCTGGAAATCACAAAGTTGGAAAGAAAAATATCCATTCACCCTGAACTACAAAATATAACACTGAGAGATGAAGGCTTTGTGGTTCTCCAAGAATAGCATTGGTCAGATCATTTCTGTCCATATCAGGGGTCAATCAAGTGTTTTTATGTTTTCAGTTTACCAATACTTGAAATTAGTTACTTAACACTGTGTTGAGAAATGATGATTGATAAAAGGTCAACTTTTAATAAGGGTTTCACTTGCAGGCAATTGGAAAGGGAAGCTATCTTTTATTGCTTCTTCTTATTGTTACCATTGTATCTAAACATAACAGAGAGGTAGATGCTAATTTTTATTGTATTATTCCACTGTGTCCTTTTCACAGCTATAATATTTTGGAGGAGCTAATGTTTTCCATATACAATATAATGTCATCTGCAAACATTGACCATTTTCTTACCTCCTATTTTGGTGTTCTTTAAATTTCTTTCCTTCTTGATTTCTGTGGTTGGAAAAATGCAGGACTGTGTTGAATAACAGCACCCAGAGTGAGCATTCCTTCCTTGTTCCTGCACACAGCGTCCCTTAATTATTCTTTTCCTCCTTCTGATGTTAGGCATAGATTCCCAGTTTGATTCACCCGAGCTCTTCTTCATTGGGTTGATGAATCCTCTCAAAGGTTTTTCTGTTGTATTTATCATTGGAAGTGACCATCTTTTTAGTTCTCAGGTTTTTCTCTTCTAAACATTTCATTAATTTCCCCACAGAATTGCAATGGGTTTTGTATCTTTTCATTTGCTTTGATATTCTTGGTCAGGTTTTCTTACAGGTGAAGTAAGTTGCTTCATATGGATTTTCTTTTTTCTGTCAAGCCTGTGAGGATATCAAGACTTTAAAAAAATAAAAGGGTATGATGCATCTCAATTTGTGTTAGTATGTATTTAACATTTTATTCATATGTAGGAACAAGTTGTAAAACTTTATTCTCCTTTTTGATGCATTATTTGTTTAGAAACATGAGGTATAATTTTCTCTTAATGAGTGCCATGTGTTTGTTTTACCTGTACTTGAATTTTATTTACTTAGCACTGTGTTCAAAAACGAGAGTGATAATATGTGAATTTTTTGAATTGTATGTCCCTTTAGGTGTCATCTCTTCTGAATGTATCTGATGTGCCCTAGGCAAAATTTTTATCATGCTCTTTTTGGATGAGGAGCTTTAAATATGTTATCAAGGTAAAATGACATATCGCTGGAGTTAAGGTCAGTGTTTTCTTCTGAATTTTTTGAAACACATTATTTGAAAAAGAAAATACTCTGTCCACTCTTAACTGCAAAATAACTCTTAAGACAATTGGTTTGTTGCTCTCCATATTACTTACAATGAACACAAAAGGTAATTCTGCTCTTTTAATGTCACATCACTGCTTTTTGGCCATTCCAAGACTGGAACCTGGAACTGTCTGTTCTCACCCATCCACATCCTGGAAAATGATTGAAAGAATATTGGATGAAGGTAGAGTGAAACCTATCTTGTATGTTTCCTGGGTGGACTTTCCAATGCATGTCTTTCCGGGGGACAAAATGCTATCATCTTCGTTGAAAGAAACCAGATGGAACATCATGGAAGTCACATCACCTTAAAACACCAACTGAACCTAGATCTGGTTCTAACCCAGACACTTCCAGTTTTGGAGCAACACGAGAGCCCAAGGTGAGAAATAATCTGACCTTTCAATGTGCAGTGTGAATTTAGTTGGGTTTCACCCTATGATTATTTTCTCGAAGACAGTTCATTAGGAGAGGAAATCAGACATCATTAGCTGAGGAAAACTGACATATCTAGGACATGGCCATGAGCTTTCTGATGGTGGCTGCTTTGTTTCATCCAGTAAAAGGGTAAAAGCAGTTTTGGACAAAGACCTTCAACACCCTGATTCTCAGCTGGCCTCACAGCCAAGTACTAATGGGCCCGGCCATGGCTTGCTTCAGAGATCAGTTACGATCATGTATGTTCAGAGTGCTTTCTCTGTAGGCCCTTGAGGATCCTCCAGGAGCATCTAAGTCCTGTCTAGCCACAACGCTCCTTCCTTTCCTTAGGCACCACACCGCAAATTGCTGCCTGCTAGGTGGTGCTCTCGCTAAGCTCGAAGTCACACTCTCTTGGATGCTCTCCAGGGAATGTCTCTTATGCCCTTCCACCACCCTACCACATCATGGTTCCCTCTCTAGGTAGACTAATAATGTGGGTGTCATGTCAAATGGAAATGTCTTGGGGATTGCTCTGAAGAGAGGGCACTCTCCTTGATCTGTGCTCTCCCACAAGGCCAAGATTTTAAGGTTGTCCTGGAGTATCAAAGAGGTGTTTTGGAAACTCATTCTATGTCCACTGGCCAGACAGTATGGTTACTGGTGATCCTTCTCCATGTTCTTTGAGTTCTGAGTTTTCAAACTATTTTTTTGGTATTTCCCAATGTAGTGTTTCATGCTGGGAGATTGCCTTAGCTCCTTTTTGAAAGTTTTAATCTCCTTTTTCATCTCTATGATGTTTTTTTGTGTCCCCACACTGGCACCCTCGTATGTTATTCTTTTTATTAGCTAGAGCTGCAATGACTCTGTTTCTTGGCAGTGTATCCTCACATTGAAAGTGTCCAGTGGGGTCCAGTGTCAAAGCCTCCCCTATCACTTGATGTGGTGTGTCAGTAGTTGTCTGTATTCCATTCAACTTGATTTCATACTTGTGTGACTTAAACTGGAAAAGCTGGCATTCATGGTGCCAGTCACCTACAACACCCTATAAGGAGAGACAGGGATTGAATCTTTATGCACCCTTCATTTACATGGTTGGAGATCTCAGTAGATTGTGGGCTTGTACCTTAAAAAGTGACCTTATATTCCATTTAAACCTACCCTTTTGATGAGAAAAAAAAGAGTATGTAAGTGGATTAGAATTTGGAGAAAAATTAATCAAATAAAAACTGCAGTGTTCTTTATCTGTACCCTGGGTTGTTCTCTTTATCTGTGCCCTGGGTGGTAAGCATGTTACTCTGGAACACAATGACTCAGCGCAATCTTGACTACTTGCAATCCCTGTGATACACAAATAGGAATTGTTTACAGGCTGATGGAGTTAGGTGGGTCATACTTTTATTTACTGAAACAATACCTTTTACCTAAACCAATTACTAATCATATTAACTATTACCTGAAACTAAAATTTTTGCTAAATTTTAGCTATCCATCATTCTCCCACTGCTTAGTTAAACTGCCTTAACACTATGAGATCTATTTCATGATGAAGCACTCATTTTGTTACTGAGCCCATATTCTAGCATTAAACCATCTGCTTGTGGTTTATGGGATACATTTAATTGAAGATCCACACAAGGGGTCAGATTGTATGCAACAACAAGCTAAGACAAAGCACAAATTAGTTTTAGCACACGACAAAACATGTGCAGTGTACAGCTGGGTCAACACTAGTGATTATTAAGGAAAACATTTCACCAACCTTCATAATTACCACAGGTTCCCACTTCAAAATTCAGAGTAGGCTACTTTCTTCTTGATATGCTTAAACAAAGTATAATTTCCAAGGCTTTCAAGGAGAGCTGTAACATCTCTAAGATATGAAGTGAAAGTTTGTTCAACATAAGTTTCTGCTGTAAGACAAAATTCAGACATGTTTGTAAAGTTTTTACTAAATATATCCAAATCATTTTATCTCATTCGAAAGGACCAAGTTCACTATGGCATAAGTTTAAACAAAAATTAATAAAAATTATATATGTCAGTGTTTCAAAAAGATGAATTTGTGTGTGTGTGTGTGTGTGTGTGTGTGTGTGTGTGTGTGTGTATGTTTCCGTGGTCCATTGTAACTCTGGTGATTTCATTCATCCGGAGTGATATGACTCCAAGGTTTTATTTCTGCCACCTTCCCCAAGGTGGGGCTTGGTGAGGAGTATAGCTCAGAGTTCAGTCAATTTTTGTTCTACTTGGCTTTTGGGAGATGCTACCATTCAATTCTGGAGTAGGAGTTTATCTCCAGGTTTAAAGGAATGCAGTGAACCTGTAAGGGAGAGTTCTCTAACTCAAGAAAATGTCATTATGAAAACTGATGCCTGACTTAACATTGTACATTTTCTTTACCTCCACTTCTTGTTCTACATGCATTTCTCGCAACAAAATGATATCTGGAAAGGCTCACCTGTACAAAATTTCATAAGAACTGAATTGAAATCCCACTTCAAGGAAACACCCTTATCCTGAGCACGAAAATAGTTAAAGCTTGGTCCCAATGGAATTGTGTTTCTCACAGATTGGCTGTATGTTTTCTTTAAGGTGTGATTCATCTTCTCTTACCTTTCCAGAAGCCTGAGGTCTCCATGCCCTGTGGAGTCTCCACTGGATGCCTTAAATTTACTAAACTTCTGTGCATTTTCTGAAGCAAAGAAAGGTCCATTACTTCTCCGGATGCTGTTAGATAGTCCAAAGTGAGAAACTATTTCCTTCAATAAGTCTTTCACTTCCTTAAGGGTTTCTCCATTCCAGTGGCCCCAACCCACCCTGAAAAGGTGGCAACATAGACTATCAAATAGTTCCACCCTTGGATCATTGACATCTGGGTAAAATCTATTTGCCAGTCCTCAAAAGGGCTGTCTTTGGTATAGTTTCCCTTTTTTTCTTTTTTTGATCTTGATGGGAATTCCTCTAGAGCTTGTTCTTCTATCAAACATTTCATCTAGTAATTATTCCATCAATGGATTTAGAAATTCCAGGACATTTGAGACGCATTTTAATATACATCATTAATAAATCCCTTCCATATTGAGTAACCTCATTCAAATGCTTCATGACTGGCTCTATTAAATGCTCAGGAAGCAGTGTAACTAATTTTTTATACTTTCTCCATCCACTGTCAACTCCTTCTACATCAAAATCCCATCTCTCAGCTTTCTCTAAGTCTGCTGTTAAATATTCAGGGTAAAATCGTGCCAGGTATAGAACAGGTGCCAAAGGCATTATAAACATTTCTTTAGCAGCCCATTTCACTAACTGTTCAGCCAAATTGTTGGTTCTAGTCACTTCAGTGTTCGCTTTCTTATGCCCTGGTCAGTGCATAACTGCCACCTATAAAGGTACCTGAACACCCTCTCATAGTTTTAAAATTCCTGCTGAATGCTTAATCTCCTTTTTATTGAAGACCAACAGCAGTTTTTCCTTCCAGAGGGAACCATGTCATTGAAAAATTAACAAAACTTAGCATAAGTCAATATACACATTCATTTTCTTTCCATATGACAACTCCAGTGACCTCATCAATGCAATCGTTTCAGCTTTCTGAGCACAGATTCCCAGTGGCATGGCCTTGAAGCCTATTGTTCTTTAAATAATCATAACTTCAAACACAGATTTCTGCTCCCTTTGTCCATATAACTGCTTCCATCTGCATACACACTCCAGTCTGCCTCTTCTAAGGGGAGGATCTGTAGGTCAATTTGCTAGAAACTTCATGTATTATCTTAGCACAGTCATGTGTTAGTGTAGCTGGGTCAGACTGAAGAAGATGAGAGGCAATATTTAACTTACAGTTTTGAGGGAGACATTGAATAATAGTTTTGTACCCACATGTGTTCCTAGCAGTGAGTCACAAATTTCCCTTTGGCTCCAACAGGCTCAACACTTGCTGTGGTGCATAAATGATGGTGGGTTGCCCCAAGGAAAACTGTCAGCTTCTAGTAAGAGGTCACAGTTAGCTGTCACAGTCACTTGCATGATGGTCACCCTTGGAAGTGTGATCTAGTGTCCTTGACAAGCATGTATTATGTTGTGAAATGTCACTAAGCATTTTGGTGAGGATACCTGGAGCAATGCCCTGCCTTTTGCCAACATATAACTGAGAGGGCTTTAGTAGTTTAGAAGACCTAAGGCTGTTGTAGAAACCAGGTGTGCCTTCAGGTACTGAAATCCTGGGTACAAGCCTTAGGCCATTTTTAAGGGATATGCTGTGACCCTTTCAGAGATTTTCCAGTTTATCAGATCTGATGCAGGAACGGGGTATGAGACCAATAGCCCCTAGCAGACTGGCTCTCTGTTCTTACTCCCACAGGGAGTTTTTGCAAAGGGCTTTATCCTAGCCTGGTAGAGAATTTTACTCCACCAAATTTGGTTCTATGATGGGTTTGAGATGGTGATACCAGTTCAGGCTGACTTTCTTCAGTTCCCTCAGCCGATTTAGGAGGAGTGTCATTAAGGCTGGTGGGGCTTGTGGAACCACGGTCATACTCTTAGCAGTCATGACATCTAGATCATCCTGGGCCTTCTCCTCTGAGCATCTGTTCACTTTCACAGGTAAATTCTCTTTTCTATGGGCTTTTAATCTATTTCCTTTTACCAAAGTCTCTAGGTGAGGCATTCTGTCAAACTTCCCCAAATTTTCACACAATTCCAGTTTCAGCGTAATAGAGTGATTGAAAGACCCATTCAATGGTCAGCACCCCCTGAATCTACATTATGTAATGCATAAGGCAAAAAATGATGCCCTAAGGACCATTTTAATTTTAGTCAAAGGTTTATCAGCATATGTCACCTAATCAGCCAAAACCTCCCCCAAGGGCTGTTTCCCAAATCATAAGACACATTTTTATCAGTCAAAGCTCTATAAACCAGAAACCACATTAGTTAACCTAGAAGACAGCTTTTCTACAGACAGAGCTCTGTAAACTGGATAGTAGCTTAATTCCTGACTATCTAAGCTGTGAGCAGGGATTTTTACAAAACCCAGAAAGTGCAATGATTCAATTAAAAGCAATGATATGATGAAAAGGGCTGAGTCCACTAAGTGGAGGCCCCAAGTGACATGAATTGAGAACTAAGTAGTCTCCATATAGGCACCCCTAGGTAGTCTCCATATATGCACCCCTTGACCCTGCAATCCAAAAACCCAGTGGTACCCCTGCCTATATATTTCAACTTACCATACAGTTCTCAAGTCAGTCCCAGTGAGGAGTAACCAGAACATTTACTGAAAAAGCTGGTGTTCATACTGCCTGTCAACTACCAGACCCAACAAGCAGAGACTGGGAGTAAATCCTTGCGGGTGCTTTATTAACATGGCCAGAAATCTGAGAAGACAGCGTGTTTGTACCCTAATGGATCCTCTTAAATTTGATTTTAAGTGTCCTATTTAATAAGGAGAATAATGTGTAGGTCAGGGACTTGGAATTCAGGGAAAACTTAATTGGATTTAAAAAATTCAGGATTATCCCTGGGGAGGTGATCTTTAGCTGTGCTCTCCCTCTGGGTGATTATCTCCCTCTGGAGTGTAATGGCTTAGATACCATCTAATTGCTTACAGGTCTCCTGAGGCACACAGAGGGAAGTGCTTATGCTCTCCTGGAGTAAGGGGAGTTCATCCCTTCAGTTCCTCTAACAATAGCTTTCACAAGCACTGATAACTAAGCTGATTTACTATTACTTAAAATTTTCCAACTTTCAAATCCCCCAACAGATTGGAGGCCCTCCCAGGGCCTGTTTAAACTATCCTCAGATTCTTTTCTATTCTTTGTTGTTGCTCTGGGGTTTTCCTCTTTGTTTTTATTTTTGTTTTTGTTTTTCCGAATTATTGATTTGATTGTTGGTTTCATCCACTATACTATTGTTTGATTGTGCTTATTCTGGGTACTCTTTATATCATATAAATCTGTTGCCTTTTGAATTGTTTTCCTGTACAGCGTCCTTTATTTTAATTAGTGTATCCTTTACCTCTGAATCGGTCTTTTTATGCTGTTTAGGCCCTCACTAATTGTCTTGATGATATTTATAGGCAGTGTTTTAAGCTCTGCATCTGGTAGATTGCTTATCTTCTTTTCCTTTACTTTTTTTTTTCTGGTCTTTGCTATCATTTGGGTCATACTTCTGAGTATCCTACTTCTGACAACCTCTCTGTATTTCTTTGTAATTATTTGGTAGAGCTGCTTTTAACCCATGAATTGGTAGTATGGTATAATATAACAGGTTTTCTGTAGGATATATTGGCGTACACTGTCTTATCACTGAAGCTGGGTACTTGAGGTGATCCCTTTGTGTGGGTTTAGTACCCTCTATTCTTTTAGGTGAGACTTGGTTGCTCATGGTACATCAATGGGGGGGATTTACCCAGGCCAATCAGCTGTAAGTCCTGCCTGTGAGCATTGACCAACAACCTCCAATGTCTGTGGAAGATCACATGTGCAGGAGTAGGTTCAGGTTATTATGATGTTGTCTGTAGCTGTCCACAGAATGATCTGTCCCTGGGGTTTCCTGGCTGGTGCTGGCCAAGATCAGCCCCAACCTGTGTTTTGCCAGGGTACCTTGCCTGATTCCTAAAGCAATCTGAGATGTCTGTTTCCTGTGCTGGGATTGGGGATTCCAAGGTGTAGCCACGTCTGAATCTAAACAGGCTCCGTTCAGGGCTCATTAAAGCCAGCGGTTGCTTGTTTCATTGGATTTAGGAGCCCAAATCAGCAGTTATTATGGGTAAATATCTTGTTTGGGCTGAAATTTTGGTTTGACAGACTCTGGAGTTCTCCAAGGTAGATCAAACTGTGTCAGGAAAGTTGATGGAACCTCAGATATGGCACTAGTTCCATGGGAGCAGGGTGTAGCAAAGGGAGAATTGCCTCTGCTCACCTGGATGCCAGATATTTCAGTTTCTCCCTGCATACCACTGGTGCTTTTCAAGCTGTTACCCCAGTGCTGAAGATCAGGAGGAGTGAGTCTGATTAGGTGAGACCACATGCGGTTTCCTTAAGAGGAAATACTTAGGGCTCCAGCAGTTTTTAACACCAACCCAATCCCTTCTGGTTTTTTAGCAGGAAGTTATGGGGACTTATCTTCCTGGTACTGGAACCTTGGGCTTTGTGTGACTCATGTGGGTCTGGAATTGTTCACTCTTGATACAACCCACCCAAATTTTTATCATTCGGGTTGTGGAACCACCCTTTACATATCTGTACCTGTTCTATCAATCTGGATGGATGTCCTTCAATACTTTAGTTGTCTGATTTCCATTTAGGTCAGTTTCTGGCCTTCCTGCATGTTGGTTGTTCTATATTTTAGTTGTACTTTTTATATGCTTGTGTGAAGTGGAGAGAAATGTCTGCCTATACCAGCAACTTAACAAAAAAATATATTCTCTTTTCTTTGCATATATACTGACTTTAATGTGCAGTATCTCATACATACATATGTTAAGCATCAAAAAGAAATTTAAAAAATACTTTTTGGTATTAAATTTAAAACATTTCACTTGGAAGTTCCAGATATGTTCATTTTAAGTGTATTCATTTTCATAGTAAACTTTAGACAGTTTATAAAACTACAGAGGGAAATAAATTTATTTATTTCATTTCTAAAACCTAAACATGCTTTTTAATAAGAACAAACTGATAGTAAACAGAAGAGAGAAGGGAGGGGGTAACAGAGCATTACAAGGGATGGGTAATCAAGAAACATGTATAGATTAGTAGACAAAGCCACAAAAGGAAATGATTGAAGGTAGAAGGTGTAGATGGGATGTGCAGTGGGAGTTTTGGGCGGGAAATGGAAAATTGCATTTGAAAAACAATTAAAAACATAAAATTTAAAAAATGAATGGAAACTCAAGATAAAAAGAACAATTCTGATTAGGATGTTGTTTCAAAACCTTTTGTTCATATTTTATTTGAAATAGAGGAAGATTGGAACAAAACTTCCACAAGATTAAAAGTTATCCTTTCAAAACACAGAACAGAACCTGTAACCAAAAAGTAACTTTTTCTGATGCTATATGTAAGTCTTAATATAGGAAAAGTAGATAAAATGCTATGCACTCTGCTCTGTTCAGTAATTTACAAGAAAAACAGAACAGATCAAGGCATTTGATTTACACATTGCACCTGCTTTCAATGCTATCTTGCACATCCTGCATTTTAATCTGTTGGGCAGAAAGACTGATTATACAACACACATACTCAGGGATACATTTTTCTTTCATTAAATGAACTAGCCGATACTGGTGTCAGCGCTTTAGAGCAAAAATGTTTAAACCCTCCATGTAATTATGTTATTTCAAATATATATTTAGAAAACTATATGTATCTCTCTTGTAATGTGTTGTAAGAGCAAGGTGCTGACAAAATTCAGCATGTATAGTTTAAGTATAATTCTAAAAATAAGTTCAATGTGATATCTCAGTTTTTTTTTTCAGTGAAAGACAGAATGCACTAAGCTGAAGTCCTTTGTCAGTCACAATATATATCCTTCCTCATTACTCAAAAATGTATTATCCAGTTTTATGGGATTCTGGTGTTTGATTTCTTCTTACTGGATTTCTTAACTTCTAGGTTGGTCAATACCTGTCATGCTGCCCTTAAAATGGAGTTCAAACAAGCCATGAACTCTGAGGTGCAAATAGACTTATTGCAAATATCAACAAGGCCACACATTATATGTGAAACCTTCCACAAATCATTGCATGGAGTTGTATTTGTAAAAGCATAGGATTTAGGTGACGCAAATGGTGACTCAATATGGAGTAGTTACTATTTGCTGAGTACACCTCTCAATATGCTACATTATTTACTCATTTAGTCTGCACGGCAGAGACTAGTGTCCCCTTTTTAAAGATGAGGACATGAGACACAGACTAAGGTCAATTCTTCCCCATAGGACCAAGTTGTAGGTGTTAGTCATTTTTCAGTTAGCAAGTCTGGATGAGAACATGATTTCTTTACCACTTACTCCCTTGCATTTGCATTGCTGAATCGGATAGTCATGACACAACTACATCCTTTGTTATAATTTAAGAAATTATGATTTCATTCATTACAGTTTGCTGATTCTTTCATTTAAAAATTAAACTGTGGCCCTCGGAAAGTAAATGAAAGCAAAACATGAACTTTTCTACATTTAATTTATTTTCAAAAGTCTACAAAAACAATGTTTCTGGTAATGAAAAAAAACTTTAATTATTGTAATGCAGAGCACACACTAACTTCCAACCATCACTTCAACTGATAAATAGTATATGTAATACTGTAGGTTATAGGATTCCTCAATATCTCAAGGGATTAAAAAAATAGATATTCTCCATTTTTCTACCTTTCATTCTGGAATGTTTTAACCTTCAAAACAAAACATTTTTAATCATGTTCCTTTAAACTGAATCATGATTCCACCATACACAGATATTTACCAGGTAAATTTACTTCACCGAATATTATAGCACTTTAGCCACAGGAACATTGAAACACCCTGCAATTTAAATGTACTCAGTAAATCATTTAATACATAAGAGCAAATTACAAAGACCATACAATAGAAAAAATAAAATATTTAATTTTAAGGAAATTGGTAAACTTACTATATACACATAAATGTTACTGTGTTTCTAGACATTTCCTTCTAAAGTCAGAAAGTAGTCAGTCGAACACAGGTTATATTGATATATAAGGACTTGGCTCTGGGTGGTAAGCGCGCATTGCAATATATAGATGTTATAGAATTGTCCACTATAAACAAACATAAATTTATTAACTGATGTTACCTCAGTAAACATTAAACAGTTTTGAAAAGAAATAAAAAATTAACATCAAATAATAATGTAATTGAAATTCTTCCATGATTTATTATTGGATAAACTAAATTTTAACATACTCAACTTGTTTCTAAGAACACAAAGGAGTAACAAGAAATGGGTCACAGACACTTTTTAAGGTCACTTTAAAGGTAATAATTGTTACCTAGGAACAATTTTTCAGAAAAATACTGTAGGTTTTACTTATTGTCTTATAACACTGAGTATCACTTATACAATAATAGAAGTGAAATCCTATGAAGACATGTTGTCCAGAGGATAAACTCAATTTACTGGGCTATCTTCAACCATTGTAGTAGCAAGGTGCCTCCAACAAGCTCCAACATCTATATGCTTCCTTGACCACAGAGTTAGAGTAATTTTCAAAATCTCTGTCAAAAGAAACAAGGGCTTTCTTCCCCTTAGGATTCCTTTAAGACCATAGCTGTGTAAGGTAAAGCCCTGTCACTGGCCACCATATTCTAACAATAGTCAAGCTGTTTAGACTCAGAAACTCATATGTATTTCATCCTTGAAGGAGAATAAAATAAAGGGTTTTTAGATAACAAATGAAAGGAGAAGTTCTGTACCAAAGAACCAATCTTTTTCTACCTATTTGCTGCTGCTCAGGATGCAATCAAAATGACCACAGTTAAATAATAAAATTACATTCACAAACACACACAACCTCTCCTTCTAACTTAATACTTCCTATCTCTCCCCTGTTGGTGGTCCATGCTAGTCTCAGCAGCAAAAATCATGACTTTCCCATATTACTTTCAATACTCAAAATATCCTCTTGCTAGTTTTTGATAATATGTTCGTAAGCCACCAAATTTTTTAAAACACAGCATCTCTTCTCTTCAAACAGTTCTTATCCCACTCAAAATAGGGATAAAATTTATATAAGGGGAACACAGTATACATAATGATTACCTCAGAGAATGATCTACTTATTGCCCAACACTTTCTTCACTGTATATCAGCCTACACATTCCTCTGTGCTATCCATTAGCCAACCACTAGTTTGTCAGTTCACTTTCAGTATTTATACATCCTTATTACATGGTATTTTTTTTTTCTTTCTTTTCCTTTTCTTTCATTTTAATTCTCTTTTACATCCTCCTCTTTCTGCAACCCTGACCTTTCCTCCTTTTCCTTTCCTTCATTTTTTTATCTTTATCCCTTCCTCTTCCTCCTCTTACTTCCTCATCTTTTCACAATTTCGCAGCTTTATTGATACTTATCACCTATATCCTCCATGTAGTTAATTACCAATCCTCATCACATATGACATAGCATTAGGATTTTATAGTGGTAATCAACATCTCAGATATTCTTTTCAGGACACTGTATTCACCTTGCATCTACCCTATCCCAGTGGATTCTCTTTCTTTATGCTCTTGGTTTTTTTCAATGTTATGATCCTGACTCTATAATCTGGATTTCCCATGGTTTACCTTTATTGTCATTGATTTTTAAGTCTGCCCTTATTACTTTGAAATTCCTGAAATCTTATGGCTTTAACTACTCTTTAAGTTATATCTTCAAATATCAAGGTCCATGAGTTTCAAGATCCTATGATTTATTAAAATCCTCTCAGAGGACCTCTCAGAGGAATAAACTGTATGCAAGTAATCTATCATATGCCACCAAAAGATTAAAGAACATATTATAATTTCAGACATGTTAAGCAGTGAAACATTGGCATTTTAGATTCATCAAATATGTTTTTTATGATCCCAAACTTATGTCCACAGGATTTACTATCTTTCTACTCTTAATTTGTTGTATTCAACGATCTATTCCATTTCTCTTCTTCACTATTTGAAAGACAAATTAATCTTATGATGTTAAAATTCTTGCTTCAATCTCCCAGTCTCACGGTTTATCCATCAGAGTAAATAACAAATGCATTTTGAAAAATTTCCCATTCTTTCTTTCTGCTCTTTAGTAGTCCATTGTGTAAATGCACTGCAATGTTTTTGTCCACTCACTTACTGATGGGTACTTAGTCTGTTTCCAACACTTGCCTAATGTGATTAAGGATGCCCTGAACTTTGGTGTGCATATTGCCATGGTGTTCCAGAATTCAAAGGATATAATCCCAGTGGTGGAACTGCCGGGTCAAAAGGCAGTTCCACTTTTAGATTTTTGATGAAATCCCAGATTGTTTTCTCTAGTATCTACACTATGTGCATTCCCACCAAGAGTTTAGTGAAATTTCCTGTGGCCGTTCATCACTTTGTAAGAAGAGCTTCTATTTAGGAACTCTAGTCTCTCCCAGTAGGTGGCCACCACCACATTCTGCATGAATTCAAATTGACTGACTTCTGGCAATGCAGAATAGATTAGAGGGCATGAAAGGTGGGTTGAGACTGATGACCACCCTCTTTAAGATATATTGGGTTCATGAGCTTCTGTTACATCCACATTGCAAGATATTTCATTCCTTTCCTTTGCATTTCTTGGCTACAGAGTGTTTCTTGGTGTGAAAGACTACTTTCTGGGATAGAATAGAGAAAATGTATCTCTCACAGAAACCTCACTGAACATAAGAGGATTACTACATCCGGTTTTGTAGCACCCAGTGACTCTCAGAAGCTCTCTGGGGGCTTTGAAGTCACGTGACTTTGTTTGGGAAAACCAGTGGTTAACTGGCCGAGTCATACGTTAGTGAGTGTCCAGGCTGCCATACCTTGGCTAGGTCAGGAGTGCTTCATTCCTTTCCTTGGTTTCCAAACGTCGCATCAGAAGCCTTTCAGATGGAACTGTGAGTCAACGGTGTTTTCCACGTGCTACCAAGACCAAGTCCCCTGCCTCCCTGGGAAGACATTCATAAGAGATGAGAAGCTTGACTAGAGAAACCAGAAGTGAGAAGCAGAGAGATTCGTGTTGGCTGCTCACGGTCCTGCACCCCGAACCGACAAACCTCCAAAGTCTGGGTGAACCACATTTCCCCCAAGCCCCGCGACTTGATCAAACCCCTCGCATGGACTCACAGGATCGGGCATATGCCATTCTCCTCTGGCTTTGAGGCGGTGTGAAGGAGCAACCCCAACAAGAGGCTCTCTGTGATTTACAATAAAGATGGGGATTTGTTGTCGTTGTTTGTCTGGAAATCGCATTTGGACATGCCAACTGTGGAGATTCCTGACAGGGACAAGCGGCAAGGGACCAGTGCTTGAACGTTTCAGGAAGACTGGTAGCCCACTCCAGGGCAGAAAGCGGAGATCAGGACTCAGGAAAGGGGAAATGTTTATTTCTCAGAAAAGGTAGACAGAAGGCTCCAAGTGTACATGGAACCAGTGTACATGGAGAACCGCCAAGCAAGAAGGGAATGACCTGTGCACAATGGTGGCTAAAATTACCACTAGTGTTCAATTGAATGCCAGGTTGGAGGCATGAAAAGGGCCACCCTCATGACCCTTTCTCAGATGGGCCTCTTTCCCACCATCCACACGGAGGTCTGTGTTCCGCCCCTAACAAACTGTCTTGCAGGAAATAATTAAAGAGGACAGCCCAGCTAAACTCCTAGTGTACACTCAAAGGTCAGATGATTTCTCAACTTGGGCATTCCTGTCCCTCCAACTCTGGAAGTGCCTTGGTGAGCACCCTATCTATGTTCTCCTGGTGGTTTGATGGTGACCTGGTTTCCCTGATGTTAAATCTGGTGTCTCTTTATGGGAAGAGGACAGCATCTGGTCGCTGGCTGATGCTGTCAGTGGCAAGGCCACCCAGAAAACATACCACAGAAGCTTACTCTCCACCATCATACAGTCTTCTTTCTGCGCTTGTGAAGTGTAGATGCATGGAAGCAGAACATGCTTTCGAGCTTCCGATCTTGCAATTGCCACAGAGAAGTGAGGTGACATTCAAAGAGCAAACTTGTCTTTCG
Source organism: Mormoops blainvillei (assembly GCA_004026545.1). Classification (NCBI taxonomy): domain Eukaryota; kingdom Metazoa; phylum Chordata; class Mammalia; order Chiroptera; family Mormoopidae; genus Mormoops; species Mormoops blainvillei. The sequence goes on along the minus strand of PVJD01001104.1, from coordinate 163,891 downwards.
AAAGCCTGACCCACCATGCAGCGAGCCATAAAGCCTTCGACCCTCAGTGTTATTTTCATAGTTCAGAGTGGATGCATACTTTTTGTTTTCCAATAACAAAAGGAACTCTCAAGAAATTTGTAAGAAAATATGGGACTCAACCCTGACCTAGATCCCACTGACCCCTTAGGTAGTTTCAGAACATGTCATCCAAAAGTCTTGCGTTGCCGTTTTTGTCCAGGGCACATGGAGTCTTTTCAAAAGAGATGACCGCTTTGAGGTGGTGTGAAGAAGCAACCGCAATGAGAGGATCTCTGTGATTTACAGTAAAGATGGGGATTTGTTGTCTTTTTTTGTCTCGGAATTAAATCTTAACACACCATCTATGGAAATTCTCTACAGAGACAAACGACAAGGTTGAATTGTGTCAACAGTTCGGGAAAACTGGTAGCCCTCTTCAGGTTAGAAATGTGAGAACCTGTGTCAGGAAAGAGGAAATCGTTTGTGGCGGGAACAGTAAACCGATGGCTTAAATTATTCCTGGCTCTTTAACATCCAAAGGCTGTAGGATCCATGTACATTATTGTCATTTATAAGGGGAAATCACTGAGGATATGATCATGTGGCATTATTCCTTCTCTGAACCCTCCTCCACAGACCACTCTGTGATCCATTAAATTGCTTTGAAAATACCTGGAAAAGAATTAAGGTTCTCCCCCTTGCAATATAACAGGGCTGTGTGAGAAGGAAATATGTGTCAAAAAAAATGAACCTGCAGAAGAAGAACCAAGTGATGATGGGATTCCAGGCCATCAGATGAAGAGTTCAAAACATTTGTAGTGATGATGCTTACAATAACGACCGAGTAAGGTCATAATTGACCTTACAGGACCCCACCCTACTTAACTTCCAATATCTGTCTAGATTAGTGTGCTCACTGAGGTTTAGTGGTAGAGGTGAGAGAGCACCTCTCAGTGTGTCTGGTGTCATGCGTCACCTCCAGGTCACTCTCTGGCCTTGGCTTGCACCCCACACAGAACAGCTGATTTCTTTGTGCTCAAATACCTCCCAGGTACATCTCTCTGGGATTCTTTCCCAGAACCTTCTATTTTTCAGTCAGCAACCTCTTCAGATTCAGTTTGGTTGGGCAAGTTTACCTTGTCACAAAGAGGTATTCTCTCTTTGGGAAGCATAAAATGGGAAAACTCCCTCAAAATAAAAAAAGATCATTCAGAGGTTTCTATGACAGTGTTTCTGGGGGACACAGTCATTGTGTCACCACGTCTCCAATGGTCCCAGTCTTCAGGTTGACCTGCAGGGATGAAAAGTTAGTAGAGGTCCACCATCCAGGGAATCTGGAGCAGCCACAAGATGAAAAAGAGCCCTCTATCACTAGACGGTGGACATAGGGTTGAAGGAGAAGCAAGAAAAGTCCTATAGCACACAGTATTCCAAGGCAGTCTCCCAAATTAATTTAAATCAGGCACTATCAATCAAGTTGCCCCTGTGAACAGCAAGAAGTCGTATCTTCTGTGCGAGGATGGAGGAGGCGGTCTGAAACCCGGATCCCAAAGTGAGCATTGTAGGACGTTTTTGGGTGCCTTGAATGTAGACTGATTGTAAAAATGGTTGGAGAAGTGTCTGTTAGCTTATCTGTACTTTAACCTTGTTTTGTTGATGTTTCTCTTTCTATATTTCTGCTCTTCTACCAAAATACTAACAGCTCATGAGTTACTAAAACAGAAATGATAATGTTAAAAACAATTATTGAATGTTTGTTTTGTGCCTTTCACCACAGTATTCCCTATAAAAACCTTATTTTCTTAAACCTTCCCCTCACATCATCGAAATCCCTATGAGAGAGGCAAGAAATGACAGTAGATGCACCAAGAGGGGTTCTCTCACGTCAACCTCTAAACCTCGCTGAGCTGGTGTAAATATTTTCACAACCAAAGTATTCCCACTAAAGAATGAAAATGAAAATAAATCTTACTAAAACTGAGATGTCTCATAGCCAGTTATTTAAAAAAAAAGAAAAAAAAACAAAAAACAGCCTTGGTGGCTATACAGGCTTGACGCAGGGGCAGAGGGAAAATATAAAAATCTGAATGAAGCATCTTCATTTCACTGGTAATAAAAACAAACCAAGAAGAGCAAGGCAAATAAAAAGAAAGAAGAGAAACAGATTCAACATCTGGGTGGAAATGAGTGAAATGTTTAAAAGGGAGAAACCCCGAGAACTACAAGGGGTGGTCATTTCCAATGACAAGCACAACTGACAAAAACTTGAAAAGGATCACCAGCCCCAAAGACGAAGAACACAAGTGAATTGAATCAGCAATCAAAGTAGAAACACTAGGGTTGACAGCAGAAGGAAGAACGGAATCATTAACGAATGCTATGAAGACTTCCACTCACCACTGTTATTCAACACAGCCCAGCATTTCCCATGCCTCAACAATCAAGCAAGGAGAAGAATATAAAGAACACAAAAATAGGGGGTCGACAAACATTCAATACTGGGATATGATGTTCCAGGACACGTGGAAAATGTAGATTATCCAAAGATAATCTAATTCTTAACAGGATTCAGTGAAGTAATGAAATAAAAGGAAATGTCTACCTCTCTTTCATGATTGCATACAATAATAAAAGTCAGAAGAAAAAATAAATGAAATAATTCTGTTTCCCATATCCTGAGAAAGAATTCACTAATTAGAACATAGCATAGGCAACGAGGTAGAGAAAATACAGGTTTTATCAAAATTAGTAGATATAGAATAGGAATAATATCTTGAAAACATTTTCAGGTGGGAGAAAATAAAATAATGCATCTTGCGAAGGGTCCGATTAGCCACATAGGTGAAAATGACTGTGCTGCAGAAGTCAATTGACAGGCTCAAAGAAATTCCTCTGAAAATACAAATGGCATTGTCCTTTGAACTGGAATGAATAATTTTAAAAGTGACATGAAATGGAAAAAGCACCAAATTTTGAAAGCAAAGTTGAGGACCACAAAGCAGTTGACTGCATTGATTTCCAGAGTCTGAATCAAGGCTACGGATTTTGAAAATTCAAAACAGTGAAACACTTGCTCACCAATTTCAGGTGAGCACCTGGGTGTCTCCATGTCCAAGGTTTCCAGAGTTTTAGAGACCATGAGTCACAGGTAAGTGGCCCTTGTTGGAGGTCTTGTCCGTTTTTTTCCACTCCCAGGCGAGGTGAGGGCAGAGGGAAATGCCAGTTACCTGCTGGTGGAGACTCTGCAAAGTGAAACTTCAAGGGGTCAAAGTGTCTCCTGAGAATGTAGAGTACAATCTGGGCAGCACGGTCCCTTTGTGGTGAATGTCACGATGGTTTTTTGCTGTCACCCATCACCCTAGTGACATGGTGACTCAGAGAGGGATGGGCCTTGATGACAGGCGACCCATATTACATCTTCCTTGATGGCACCCAGTTCCTTGTAGGGCTCTGCACCATCTCAGGACATGACTCTCAAGGTGTCCCTGAGCCTGCACACCCACCTCACATGGTGCACTCAGCCCAGGGGCCCTGTGGCCCAGAATCCTGGACCGGACCCCCCTCTTTCCAGATTACATTTTCCCTGGAAACAGTCATGGGACAGTCACACCCCTTCTGAGGTCCTTGTCTCAAAGTGAGCTCCTCAGAGTGACCTTCCACACCAGCCCCCAGCCTGCTGTCCTGCCTCCATCCCAACCCTGCAGGGTCAGGAGGTACCACGTCTCCTGGAAAACACGTGCACACCTGTCATTAGCACTGGTGAGACATCTGTGGTAGATCATACAGTGACAGGCATTCACCGTGCTCATTGGTATTAAATGACACAGTGACATTAAGTACATTCACACTGTTGTGCAACCGTGGTCAACATCCTAATCCAGAAATGCTCCCTTTCCCAAACTGCCTGGGTGCCCATTAAACAATAACTCCCCATTTCCTGTCCCCCACCCCAGTCACCCCTTTCTGGGGTCTGTTGCCATGCCCGTGACCCTCCGTCTCTCCCAGACCTGGAGGCTCACAGCCATTGTGTCTCTGAGTGACCTAATTCCCAGGGCATGTTGTCTCCAACGCTCATGCAGGTCTGGCCTGCAGACTTTCTTTTCTTTTAAAGAAGGAAGCTTATTTTTGGTGAGGACAGAGCACATTCAGCTTCTGAGTTCCCTGTTCCACTTCCAGATGTTCACAGAAATCTGGCTGCTTGTAAACAGGTGTTTGTGCTGTTTCCCAGATCAGGAAGCCGGGGGCACAGCACAGGAAAGATGCAAACCAAACTCAGGTGAAATGAGTCAACACCCGATCACACGAATGGACAGTAAGTACCTGTGCCCAGACCATGCCCTGAGGTAGGACAGACTGTAATAACTCCCACAGTGGGTTCGGGGTCCTCTGTCACGGTCTCCCATCTGTCCTGGTGGATTCAGGATGAAGAGCAAGGGGAGTTGGATAAACAACCTGTGTGAGGGAGGCAGGGCTTATGGGACCCTGGATCTGATGTAGACCGGGTCCAACTCAAGGTCTCACTTGCCACTGCCTGGTGCTACTGGGACGGGACACACATCCTGACTCTGCACTGTGACTCTGAAGGAATAAGAGATCATGACAGGAGGGAAGTTCAGGGGAATTCGAGGAACCAGAGTGACATGAGAGTCACAGAGAATTCTCTAGGTTAGTGCCACTTCAAGGATACAGGCCTGAGATGCAGGAGGGGCCTGTGCACCCTGGGGGATGGAGACAGGACCAAAGCTCCTGTGGACGCTCCAGTTCCAAGGTCATCAGGAAGGAGGGTCATAATGGCCCCCTGCAGGCCTTCAGTGATCAGGCAGGGACCCCGCATTAGGGAGGGCAATCTGCTGACTTAAAATGGGCATGTTCAAACCCCAAGTTTATTTGGGTAAACCCACTTCCTTTCAATTGGGACCCTACATAAATTGTCATGTGACCCGAACACGTCACCCTCTAAACAAACTCCGACGACCTTCCCTCACACCATCCTCAATTGTGTCTTCGTAATCTACCACTAGGAGACTTATCTGCTCGAGGCGGACTCAAGGGAAATGGCTGATAAACCACACAGATGCGACCCTGGAGTGTGTGTGAACAGCAAAGGCTGCAGGAAAACTCCGGAGCGGTCCCCGGGTTCACACCTCCCAGCTCACAGCGCCAGTGTGAACCCCACCCCTTTGAGAACGTCTCCAGTGCAGGGAGTCTAACTCAGGACTCTGGGACCCTCCAGAAGCTACCATCCTTGGAAGGAGGCAGCTGACCCAGGATGTTTGATACAATGAGAAACAGGCAGTGCGAACTGCCACTCAACGTGCCCCACCAAGACCCCTGTCTAATCCCAGGTGGGATCTCATCTGCTTGCTCATTATCCCAGGCTGCTGTGGCCCCAGTGCCTGACTGTCTCCCTTTCCCCTACTATTGCAGCTGTGAGGGGACTCAGGAGTGTGAGCCGAGGGTCTGAAGCTGCGCATCTGGGGGCTTTCGAGCATCGCCACTCTGCTTCTTCATCCGCACTCGCATGGAAGTGCTGATTTAAAAGCTTGGGGGACCACTCCTTTGTCCCTGGTGGGTGGTCCATCCACCCAAGGCCCTGCCTAGCAGGAGGACCCTCACCCTCTGACCACAAAACCCCTGAGGTGACCTCTAGGTCTGACTCCTTGAACCCACTTCCCCGCTGCTGCAGAGACCTGTGACCCTGCCGAACTCTCAATCCTGCCACCACTGAACTTCATCTGGTCCCTTGGTGGGTGGGCATCATCACAGTCCACCTCTGAAGCTCATTTGGGGGGAAACCCCCAGGGTCACTCAGGGGCTCCAGTCAACTGTGCTGTGTGCAGGGTGCTAAGCAATGACCACCCACATCACCGGGCCTTTCCTCCCCCTCATGACTGACCACAACTCTGCCAGCCGGTGGCAGATGGGTTCTGGTCGCTGCCATGGGCTGCTGAGTTGTGTGTCCTGTCATGGTCATGATCCAGGCTCTGAAGAAGATGAAGCAAATGTCAGAGGAAGAGGAAGGCCAGACTATAGAGTAACCCAGGTTGTAGCCTCCACCTGCACCTGCTCCTGCCATGGATGCTCTGATATCTGGGTCCTCAGGGCCCCCTTCTGCCCTGGGTGACATCTGCTGCCCAGCCCTCCTCTCCCCCCAGGGAGGTTTGTGTCTGGGCTCACACTGTCTTCCCCTCACTGTGCTTCTTGCACAGAATATATGACCTTGATCTCAAGCGTCATGGAGCTCAGCCTCAGGGAGAATTGGTTCTTGGACGTGTCAACAGTGATGGAGATGTGGCCCTGGAAAGCTGCCTTGGAACTGGTGCTACCTGATCAGTACTCCATCCACTCCAGCCCCTTCCCTGGAGGCTGGCGGATCCAACTCCAGTAGTTACTGCTGGGGAATGAGCCCCAAGTCACAGTGCAGGTGAGGGAGAAGGTCTGTGAGGGCTTCACCAGTCCTGGGCCTGACTCCTGCAGCTGCAGCTGGCACAAGACACCTGGGGACAAGAAGCATCAGTCCCTGTCAGTCATGTACCATCAACACCATCACAGAGGTCTGTGCCTGACATCTGAGACACCCACCCAGAGGGGCTGTCGCCAGGCATAGGAGGAGAGCCAGCAGTCTCCTCTTCTAGGGCACAGCTCTGCCTTCCCCAGAGACCTCAGCCCCGTGTGAGGAGAGAGCTGGGAGCCCCCACTGACCAGGGGAGGATTTACTCTGCAGCTGGGAGAGAAATTTGCATGTGGGGGCTCTGTTCTCATAAACTGGGAGGAGCTGAGTCAGGTTCCCCTCTGGGCATCTCTTCTCCTGGTCATAGGACCTGTGTGACCTGGGACAAGAGGTCATTTAGGTTGTGAGGCACATTATAAACAGGTCAAAGATCAACCCCATCCTTCTGTGTGTAAAAGGAGATTTGGGATCTCACCTATCTTCTTATAGATTTTGTAAGGGATTAGCTTCATGTCCAAACACTTTCCTAAACACTAAACATGAAAGTATCCACTTTGGGAAGACTTTATAATCATAATTTATGTTTCATAATATTTTGATTTCAAGTTACTTATAAATATGATTCCAACACACAGGACAGTTTTCTCAAAGACCCCCTTTTCTGTAACTCAAGTACCTATGATCACTTTCATATGAGTAGCTGTAGAGGTGGTTGGAGCCCCTTGGACCTTGCTGTGTGAGTCTTGTATTTGAGACCAAGGCTCCCTGGGCTAACTCTCCCATAAAGCACGAAGGCCTCCAGCAGAGAATCTTTCCAAATTACATCAGGCAGAAGCACACTTTTTATGCAGAAGAGGAAATCAAAGCAACCAGTACACCTCCCTCTGATGCAGCCCCATCCAATCATTGGTGAAGATGTGGGCAAAGTCGTGCCTGACTCGTTCTCAGATTCTGGTCCTAACCGTTCTTTGTCTTCAGAGGCAGCAGAGTGCAGAGGGGCTAGTCCATAGATCTTCAGGGAAAGGTCACTGTGACCCTCAAAGGAACCCTCTGGGTCCCCGCCTCCCTGGGATGGTTGGGTCCTGTGGAAAGAGGGTCTTGTGCTCTTGAATGACGTGGAAAGTTCTTTGTATTCAAAACACAACATTTTCAGATATGGCATGTGAAAATGTGCTCAGCAGTGTATGCTCATCTTTTCATGCCCTTAACAGTAACTCCGTGGGGCAAAGGACTTTAATTTTAGCTATATTTTAAAAAGACTTTATGTATTTTTAGACAGAGGCCAAGGAAGGGAGAAGGAGACGTCACCGTGTGGTTGCTTCTCATGTGCCAGGCATGCGCCCTGCCTGGGGATTGAACCAGTGACCCTCTGTTTCACACGCTGGCACTCAATCTACTGAGACACACCATCCAGGGCTAATTATAGCTACATTCAATTCATCACTATGTTATCTCAGTCTTTCATCTCACAATTCACCAGACCGCTCACTCTCGCAGAGGCTGTATCCTGCATTTCCCTGACATTTTGATGAGGGAAGCCCTAACCCTGTGACTGAGGAGAGGACTGGCAGTGCAGGTTCACACACGGTGAGAGAGCCATGCAGAGAAGGAGCTCACTGCCTGCATGTGCCCTGTAGAGACCAGGCAGCCCTTTCTGCAGAGTGAGACCCTGCAGGGGGCCCATCTCTGTGATCATAACAATAAATGCCAGAGAGGATGGACCATTATTACAATTCCATGGATCTTTCAAGTTGCTATTAAAGAGGATGAACAATTTCTCCAGAAATCATTTTAAATCTGAAGGGTTCCCTTATATGTATCTGTCAGGCCAAGTTCTGCAGCCACAATTTCCTCTACACTCACATACACATGCAGCTTTTGGTCAACACCAGGCCACGTAATCCACGGGGGCCCCATAAGATGCTAATGGGGCTGGAACATCCCTGTTGCCCGTGGATGTCATTGCTGCTGTAAGGCTGTCGCACCTCCCATTGCTCAAGTGTGTGTGCACTGATGTCCCGTAAAACAACCTCCTGCACCGCCAGTCATGTCAAAGCCTGTGCGGTCACTGTGGTGGCTGAACCCGCCCGGTGAGTGTAACGACCCTGTGACATTCCCACAGGATGGAACTGCCCACGCATGGTTTTCCCAGACCCTGTTCCGTCCCTAGCTGGAAAGGCTGTAAAACGATGTGTGATGTCAGCCTTGCTGTGATGTCACCCTAGATAAAGAACAGTCCTTCATGAGTCCCCATTTCTTTTGCTTTAAGTAATCACAATGCTCCTTGGGCTGAGCACCTCCCTCTAAATTACAGGGAGGCGAGGTCTCCCGGATTCTGATGTTGAAACTATTATAATTCTGGCAGTCTTATGACTGTTGTGTTGTACACATTGGTTTATCTTGTTTCAACTACATTGTAAAGTGCTTTTTAATTATATCATTACTTTTTGTAATTTTCAGTGAATTCTTAAATGGATCTTTCAAAAATGAAACTAATTAAAAATTGGGTGGAACGCAATGTATTGCCGTTCTCTGTCTGTGCTTTCTGGGTCAGTCCTGGTTCACACTGGTCACTGCCAAGGTCACACGAACACTCTTCCATTGACCTGTGTCCACCCCTCCAGCAAGGCCTCCCCTCCTTCCTCATTGGGTGTGGACACAGCTCTTCCAGCTTGTACGCAGTCCTCAATTACATATGAAAATATAAAGTGCATCATGAGATGGATTTTTGGAAGTTCTAAATCGTGGCTTCCGACAGACTCTGCATTGTCCCTGGGTCACTACTGTAGGGTCAGGCATACACCCTTCTCCACCCTTGGTCACCAGTGGAACCACAGACCAGGCCACAAAAACTCGGGAGTCAGAGCCACAGTGGACCTGGCTGTGAGGTCAAGCACATCTTATTGTCTGCGCTTCACACTCTCCCTGCACAATCCTGTTGTGTATGGAGATGTCCAGGGCCACACTGGGGTGGACACTGGCTGAAGACGCCATGGAGTGGAGGGCAGCGCAAGGGCACCCCAGGTCTGTGAGCTCAGGGGAGCCCAGCGTCCACGTTACCTCCTTGGCTGAGAGCGGCCGCCTCTCTGTGCTGGTGAAACACGGCCCTGGGGGAGACCAGAGCAGAGGACATGTGATTGGTCGGAGCAGAAGGGGACGGAGCTCATTATGGCCGAGGGAACCTCTGAACGACTCTGGATCTTGTGGACGAAGAGCAAAGATTTCCGTTCCACAAGAAGGATTTCTACTCGTTTTTATTTTTCTTATCTATAAATAACAACTCTCTATTTTATACTTCTTCCCAAACAAAAACACGTTAGGTCATCTTCCTCTGAGCCCTGCTGTGTTCCCTCGACTGTACAAGATGGGGTAAAGGAACAGCCCAACCTGTCAATCTAGAAGGGACTCTGATATAAAAGTAGAAACGGGTCATTCACTGTCCTTGTTTGCTGAGGTCATCAAGGTGCCCACCCCTACAAGGCCAGATCCTCTGCCTCCTGTAGGTAAAGAGAAGGTGGGATGATGTGGGGGAAGCAGTGTGACCCCATCTCCTCGCTCCCCAGGTCTCCGTCCCCAACACCCAGGGCAGCAGTGGAGGCTGTGAAGTGGAAGTGTCCTTGGGCCCCTTGTGGTGAGGGTGAGCACACACTCACTATACCTGCACACCAGCCCTCACGCGTTTATGTCTTCTTGTGCACACAACACTTGTTTCCATATCTCATTCCCATTCCTGTCTGACCAGGACTGTGAAGATGGTGTGGACACAGTGAGTCCATCCGAGGAGGGGCTTTCTGCTCATGGTGAGATGCTGTGGGAAGGAAAGTGTCTCCCTCCCCTGAGAAAACACAAGACAGCTGTCCTCGTGGTGCTTCCTGTGCCCTGAGTTACTTTCACAACCCTCAAGCAGTGGCACCTGCCAAGGGTTTGTGAAGCACAGAACAGAAGAAGCATGTGTTCCTTTCTGAGCCCACACACAACCTACTTGGAACATGGGACATGGCTTGCCCTGCCCATGGCGATACCAGGGGCCCGCTCCCCAGGGCATTTGTCCCATGGCCCCTGCTGTCTCTGTGACTGGCAGACAGGACTGTGGTTGCTGGCACTCGTCTCCTCAGTGGGGGCAAGAGCAAGGTGGGGACTTGAACCCATCACTGTCCTGCACAAGCTCCTCATTCTCTTTCTCCACAGGGACCCATGTGGGCACAGGAGAGCAAGGAAGGACCCTTGATGGTCCCAGTGTCCTGGGAGTTTCTTCCAATGGAATTTCAGAGGTCCGACTGAATTTGCCCTTATATCAAGTGGTTCCTAGTGACTTTTGTAGGCTTGGGCTCCATGCAGTCACTTTTGTGATCACCAGGTTTCCACTGCCATCCTCCTGGTCATGGCACAGGACAACACCCCTGTGTCCCTCACAACCAGGCACTGGGGCTGTCTATGCCAATCGGGGAAAAGAGCATGTGATTCAGCCAATGAAGCTGATTCACTCTTACATTTTTCACCAGAATTTTCCATCTCATAGTGTGGTAGTCTTCCCCACAAGAACCAGTCCATCCAGCTAAAAGTTCCACCTGTACCCCAAGCAACATCTTGGTGGTCATTTGGGAGGTGTTCAAGGACCAGTAGCCATGTGACAACAGGAACTGAAAGAACCCCATGTCCCCCAGGGTCAGTTGCAGAAGAAGAGGGGCTCCCTGATCAAGGACATGAAGTGCAGCCCCTGGCGTTCATGAGGTGGCACTATCCCCGTGTAACTATTCCCATTTTAGTACAAAGTCGTTCTGGGCACAGTTGTCCTTAGGGAAGTGCTTGCAGTTCTGGCCCACCCCTTTATGTATATTTTGTGCCCCACATTCTTTATGTTCTTTAGTTATAAGGAGCCAGCATATAATTGTTTCTGCCAGGCACTCCTGCACCCCCATGTTGCTGAATTTCTGTGTTAAAATCCAAACATTTTCCACAGGTGGATGCACGGACCTTCCTCACACAGTCTAGTCTGCATCCGTGCAAGGTGTAGATGCATTCTCAACCAGGTGTGAGTATGCATATCAGTGGTCAAACACCCTGATCAAGGCCTCAGAGGTGAGATCTCAGGCACCAGAACTCAGTATTCAGGGTGATTTTCAGAGTTGGTCTTCTCAAGGCTCAATCTTGGAGGGGCTGTGTGATGTCCCCCATGTGGGCCCCGTGTCCTCTGCACCCAGCAGCACAGCAGGCACTCACTCCTCGCTTAGTTCCAGGGACACACAAGGGCATCTGTCCAGTAATCACTGTCTAGGGAAAGTCACAGATGCCTCGTATGAAAGAGTAGTGAGAATGTTGACAATTTCACAGGGCTGTGGACCTGTGCATGATTTATCAAGCCTGTGTCAGTTAGGGGCACCCTGCATCCCTTAAGTCATTGCCTATTTAACTTCTTTGTTTACCTTGTCATCATCATGCATTATCACACTTGGGACTGGCATAAAACAAAAGTCCTTCTAACAAACACTCACAGAATCTGATGACTCATATTAATCTCTATCATATCCGTAAACGGATGTCACAAACGTTCCCCATGAAAACAAATTACCATTGGTTTTCGCCCAAGATCGAAATAAAGAAATCCTTTATTAAGGTCAATAACTGTAGGTCCTCAGCGCCCCCTGGTGTCTGGGGTACTCGATGCAGCCCAGCCCTCCTGTCCCCACCAGGGAGCTTTGTGTCTGGGCTCACGCTGACTTCCCCTCACGGTGTCTCTCGCACAGTAATACACGGCCGTGTCCTCGGCTCTCAGGCTGCTCAGCTCCATGTAGGTTGTGCTCTTGGACTTGTCTGTGGTGATGGTGACTCTGCCCTGGAACCTCTGTGCGTAGTCTGTGTAACTATCTTCAGGGTCAATTAACCCCATCCACTCAAGCCCTTGCCCTGGGGACTGTCGCACCCAGTGTATCCAGTAGCTGATGAAGTTGTATCCAGAAGCCTTGCAGGAGACCTTCACTGAGGCCCCAGGTTTCCTTACCTCAGCCCCCAACTGTGCCAGCTGCACCTCGGAGTGGACACCTGTGGAGGAGAGGCAGTAGGGTGTGAAAATCCACTTTGACTGTCCCTGGTTCCCCCCTCAACCCAGGGACTGGGAAGCCCCTTACCTGCAGCCACTACCACCAGGAAGAAAGCTCTCCAGCTCCAGTCCATGGTGATTGGTTGTGCCATCAGGACTTCTGGAGGGGAGGGTGTGGCTGTGGGTGATGCTCTCAAGACACAGGCTGAATTATATTTAACTGTGTCTTCCTCTTCTCATTTGCGTAGTCATGAGGCAGAGAACTTCATAGGTGAATAGCTGACTCTACCTCGGAGAGGACAGAGGACAGAGAGATCCTGCTCAGTTGGAGAATCAGGATTCATGTCTGACTCTATTATTGGATATAAGTCCCCTGTTAGGCCCCTGAGCTCTGTGCAGACATAGCTCCTCCCTTTGGGAATGACCCCATGGCACAAGCTCCTTATGGAGAACACACCTTTGAGTCACAGAGAACACATGGACTAGTATGACATGTATACCTACTTGTCTTATTGCTGGGCCAGAGTGTCCCAAAAATTCTTTCCCTAGTGAGCAAATAAAACCATCCTTGTCCCCTGCTCCTTACAACTCCAATATAAATAAGGCCTAGAAATACCCCTTCTGACTGTGGTCCTTGTTACTTATCGAGTTTGCTAAATGCTCTGATGTATAGGATATTTACAGTCACCTCATGTCCAATTTTAATTTCGATGTTCTTTAGAAGAGGAAGACCCAGGCCCTCCGAGAAAGCCATTCACCTGCTCCCTCTGCACCTTCTCCTGGGTCAGCAGCCCTGAGCGTGAGTGTCCCTTCTCTCCCCTGCTGCCCGGTCTGTGCCCTGGAGGGAAGGGCTCTCTCTGAGCTCACAGGGCCTGGACCCCTCATGGCTGTACTCTGATTTCTGGAAGCTGCCTCAGGGACACCACATGCTTTGATCTCTCTGGACACAGAGAAGTGATCTTACTGTACCCCAGTGACTCTGCCATGACCCTAAACCTAGGGCTCTATGAGCCACTAGGAAACACCTTCCCTGGAGCTGCCAGATGCACAGACACAACTGACACCCCTGAGTCCAAAAGCACTTGGTGGCTTTCAGGGCCTCCATGGGCTCAGATACCTGTGCTTGATGATCTCATCTGAGCTCATCTGCATGTGGTCCTAGTCCCTCTGCACACTTACTGCTCAGGAAATCACACACACACACTCACACTGTTAATTTTCATGGTAATAAGCTTCAAGTCTCCCTTCTCCCCATTCCTACCAAGTGTGCAGGGCCCCAACATGGACTCTAGGCCTACCTAGGACTTCCCCGGTGAATGAGTGGTGGGCTGCTCTGTGAGGGACCCACTGGACTGTCATCCTCTCTAGGTTCTATGATCTGATGATTATCTTCCCTGCTACCACCTGCTTTATGGAACTCGGACTCCGCATCCCACATGGAGACAGACCTGCTGCTCAGTCACCCACAGCTGCACCTGTCAGTGGCTGCAGGAACCACCACCTCCTCCCACACCTGAGTCTCCAGTTCAACCCTCAGGGGCATTTCTGCAGTGACCAGGACATCATAGGTGAAAACTCACTCACTGCTGGGCATTCCTCAGGTTCCATTTGAAAGGTGGTCATCACTAGGGTCAGTCATGGAGGGGATGTGTGATATTCCCCATGCGGTATTATCCCAAAAGCTTGAAAAAAGGAGCCCCACATGTCCAGCAACACAGCGCCCAGTGCTCTCTTCCAATACAATGCAATCAGGGTCTGGAAGGAGAGTCCCCTCGCGCCTGTTGCTTTCCCGACTGCGACCAATGCAGGGGAGCCATGTGAATGCCCCTCAGGGGATGAAAAATGAAGCATGTTCTGTACTCACAATGCACACTGACTACTCAGCCTGAAAACAGAAAGGGCACTGTCATAAGCCACAACATGGGTGACACTGCAGGACACCGGGTTATGGGTGCTAAGCTCCCAGGAAGGACCAGCACTGGGAGACCCCACCAAGGAGAGGTCTCTGAGTCAGTGCAGGTCCTGGACACAGGCAGCAGGATGGAACTTGCAGTTCAGGAGGAAGAACTTGGGAAGCTAGTGGACTCTGGCTGTAAGTTTGCACCATGAGGCAGAGTCAGGGCTGGGGGTCTGCTGTAGAATTTCAGCCTGGAATGAGTCACACTGTGATGTACACTCAAGGTTTTGTGGTGCATACATCACATGTGGAGGGTTCTAACTATGAGGAAGTGACAGGAGAGGAGTTGTGTTACACTACCTTGATTGTGGGCCATTCCAGACAAACTAGCTGCCATGTTTTCCTTAAACAAACTCTGATAGGTTCGGACTGAGCACAGTCACCATTGCACTAGGCCCCCAACACTGCATTTCACACAAGTGTTTGCACAGCTCACAGGGAAGGGGCATCCTGGCTATGGGACTGAAGATTGCAGACAATCTTTAGAATTTGTACCCTCATATGCAGCTAAAGACTAACTTAGCTTGCCTGCAATGACAGAAGCTCCTCGCCTACATCCCGCCCTTTCTCACCAGCACCCCTTGCCTTTGCCCCCATCAGGGCAGTGTTAGGGCTTCTCCCTGAATCCCTTCTTCCCAAAGAGCTTTTCATTTCGATCTCAGATAAACACTGGTTGCTGTTCACATTGATCTTTTATTTTTGCAGTGTTGTTACAGTAATGAAAGGGAATGCGGGCCTGTGAACCACTCCATGAGGGAACCTTGAGGGTATCGTGCTGAGTGAAGTGACACAGGGACAGTGGAGCAAACGACAAGTGGCCCTTCTTAGGTCAGGAGTCACAGATCGTTCATCTCAGCAGGAGGTAGCAGGTTGGTTGCCTGGGGCTGGTGAAAGGGGCACGGGGGAGCTGCACCCTGTCATGAAGGTTGTGAGGCTCCAGAGGTCGGTTGCCATCGCTGCCCCTGGGCTTAACAAGCAGCACGTGCATTTGGTTTGTGTCAAGGGTAGATCTCACGCGGAGGTATCGATACACAGAAAGGGTAGAGAGGGTTTCCCCTCCAGTGTGAGAGCATAAAGAGCTCCAAGGTCTTCAGTTCTAATCAGAATGCAGGAAGTGTTTTAAAAGACCTACTGTGACTGGAGGTTGTGCTATTGGAACACCAACAATTAAGAAGCATTTACCCCCGAGAAGATGCCAACAGTGGGAACAGCTAGCAACATAAACGAAACTGCAAAGCCTTCCTTCCCCAACCAAGTGCAGCAAATGCATTCAAGACAGGTGTGTTTGGGATCACAGACTCCGTGCTGCCAGCTCATAGCCACAGAGACCCCTTTCCTGAGGAACAGATGGTCCCTCGTTCAACGTCCAGCTCCTGGGTGCTGAGGGTGGGCTTCAGGCAGGGCCACCAAAACACAGGATTCACTCTGTCCAACCCAACCGAACCCACCCCAGGGATTCAAGACCTGTCCTGGGAAAAGCACCCTTGGTACTATGCAGGTACTGAAACTCTGCTGCACTTAGATAAGAAGGAATAACAGGACATAAAAGGGACTTGATGAAGGAGAGATCCCCTGTTTACCGCTGATATATCATCAGCAAATGTACATTGTCACTTATTTATTTTCTGAAGTCATTTTCAAGAACAGAGTGTTACTAAAATTAAGAGATTAAACACATTTTAAATTAGGAACAAGATGATGTACAGGGTGTGATAGACATAGATAGTATTATCTTAGAAAGTACCTGCATATTTATGGGCAGGCATTTTTTTTTCAATTAAAAAATGTGAAAGACTGTGTGGATAGAGATCAAGAGAAATCCAGAACATGTCATTTCACACAGCTGGGCAGAGGGTTCTCTGTGACCCACAGTTACATTCTCACAGTTATTCTGTTATGTTTGGTAACAATGCCACAGGTCCAAGGTGCTAGTATTGGGACACCATTAAGGTCACTATTCCTCTTGTAAGGCTATGACTCATAGAAAGGGAATCATTCACTGGGGCCTCATTCATGAAACCTCTTAACCCTGCAGGGAGGGGAAGGGGAAGCCCTTGATGGCAGAAGCCCCAGGGCTGGTGCGTCTGTGGGAGGAGCCATCGTTTCATTGAACCCAGGCTGTCCCTCAGCCCATCTTCATAACCCTCATCTTCATCATCATCATCATCACCATCATCATCATCACTGTAACCATCACCGTTAGCACCATAATCATGTTGATCGTTACTTGCTGACTTATCATTGTTCTTCTTACTCACCTTGTCATGGCTGTTACCCACATGTAATGACTCTGTTTCATGCTTTGCTCGTGCTTAGGTTGGTAAGTGGAACAGGGAGTCAGACCTTATTTCATGTCTACTGACAACTGAAACCTCACATACCCCTGTAACCCAATTACCCTCCCACACACATTTCAGCAAAGCACAAGCCCTGAGGCAGTCTCCTTCCCTAGCCCTACCAAAGCAGGTCTGACTCTCTGAAGAGCTTCTCCCCTTCCTCCCAGAGAGCTCAACTCTGTGCCTGATGATAGCTCCATGCTCCCTGGGGTGTGCATCTGTCACCAGCCTGCACATCCTCACCAAGTTGTCACGGGTCCTTCTGTCTCTGTGTGGAGTTAACTACTCTAGGTGCTGTGAGCATGATGCCAAGTCAGTGACTGTCATCATAGGGGTCTTTTTCCTCAGGTGTGGAGTTCCTGTGTCTCTGGTGCCTGCTGTCCAACATGCATGAATCCTGCTGCTGCCCGGTTTGCAGACTGAGCAGAGTCGGGATGAATGCTGTCCTCTGGTTAGATTCAGCCAAAGTGCTTTGAACGGGTTGAAGACTCATTGGAATTGCACACAAGTGTTTTTGAAAGAGACTCAGCCTTTGCCCATGTAAGACTAATTCCTTCCTTCAAAGACTTTTCTAAAGCAGACTTCAGAGTTGAGCACAGAATCAGGGATGCAGAGAGTCTCCCTGAGGGAAACTGTTACATGAAGAGGAAACAACACAGGAAACCAGCCTCAACCTCCTTCTGCACCTGATCCTTTGCTGTTTCTTTTTTAAAGGACCTGAGACGCCCCCTGGTGGTCACAACCTTAATCATGCCCAATGGGCCCCAAGTGGTAACAGTGGGCCCAGTGTCTGTGCCTGTGCCCTCTTCGCTGCCCCCCACTGCTCCCCTGTACCTCATCAAGGGTCAAGAGCAACATGCTCAGTGAGGCTGTAGAACCCCTATCCCGTAATGAGGGCGTGAGTGGGTATCTGTATGTAGTGTTACCCACCCTCCAGGGCTTGCACACCTGTGGACTCAGAGTCCTCAGAACAGTGGAGAAGGTTGTGTGTCACCTGTGACATGGCCCTAGATCAGCTGAGGTGAGTCAATTTCACCTAGAACTGTCACAGACACCTGCTGCTAAAATCTGCATGGGGACCAGGACCACTACCATGGATCCACATGGTCCCTGTTCTGTCCTCTCTGTTATCAGAGGCACTTCCTCTTTCTCCATGTCTGCAGGGACTAACTCTCTGGGGACTGCAGGTCTGCATCCCCATTATGCAGCCACAGAGCCCAAAACGTGCCCACCTCACTCCAAGATGGAAGCGCCCTGGAGAGTCACAGTCTGAAATCCCAGCGCTATGCATATTGACAGAACCTTCACAGCCCCTCATGAAGCCGAAGCAGATCACAGAAGTATCAGGGATGCTTGGCACTCCAGTCCCCCCAACCACTCCCAGGCACCAGCCACTTTGCTGGCCCTCCTGTTCAGGGATGCTGAGCACACCAAAGTGGTAACAGCCATGGTCATGTCCATGAGTCCAACTCTGGGAACAGTGAGCCCCTGTGCCTCTGCCTTGGTTCACAGGTGGGCCTCACCTGGACACCTCCAAGCCCAGCAAAAGTAGCAGCCTCAGTAGATTGCCTCTGGGTGTGAAAACAATAGGGATTGAGACTGTGGAATAAAGAATCTTCTGGAGCCCCATGCACTTCCTCTCAAAAGGCCCATGCACAGACTCTCTCAGAGTCACACCCTCTGAGCTCCAGCGCCAGGGAGGCAGGTGGAAAGTCCCCAGGGGTACTGGGGAGGAACTGGATTGGCAGGCATCAGAGCGAGTGTTGGGGCAGGAGCTAGTTTTCTCCCAGACAGAAGTGCTATCACAGCTATTGTTCCTCTTCTAGCCCTCCCCCACCACAGGGCCAGCAGGTGGGTGCAGTAGCTGAGAATCAATAGATTGGCTTACATGTTTGCCCCACTCTGATGATTCCATGAGGTTCCACGCCACCCAAAGTTCATACACACCCAAGCTGTTTCCAGTGTGTTTTCCATATGAGTAGCTTGGCTCATGGTTCAGGGTTTTCTATATTCTCTCTAACAAACATCTTCTGCCTCAGTGGGCCTTCTCTCCTTGCTAAGTGGCCCTGGGCCAGGCACTAGCAGCAGATGACCACTGCTCACAGCTCAGCCTCTCTCAGGCACTCAGAGCCCAGCGGAAGGAGCAACTGCCTGCACGTCACTTTGTAGCACATGCTGTTGGTTCCAGATAGGACTCAGGCAGTGGCTGACCTTGACCTGCATCCCCCAGCGGACCGCAGATCCTGTGCCATCACTGGACAAGCCACAGAACATGTTTGTGCACCACTGCCCAGCCACCAGGGGTCGAATAGTAGGAACCAGAGCCCTGTTGAAAGAAGTCCTATTCTGTGGATTGGGACTTGAACAACTGGGCCCCCACAGTGGTCAGAGGTTGGTGGTCAATGGTCACAATGAGTCCATGCAGTTGATTGGCTTTGGTGAATCCCTCTCATTGAGCTGTCAACAGCAATCAAGGTACAACTACAAGTGGGTGGTGTTCACAGCTCACACATCGGGGACACCTGAAGTACCAGAGTGGGTAATTGGGAGGCTGTGCCACTGGAGCCTAGGGGTCACCTGCAAAGACATGAAATCAAAGCAGCTCTACCTTAAACATAAAAACAAACACAGGGAGGCTACCAAAACAAGGAGACAGAATAACATGGCCCACATGAAAGAACAGAACAAAACTCCACAAAAAGAAATACACAAAATGAAGACAAGCAATCTACCAGATGCAGAGTTCAAATCACAGGTTATAAGGATGCTCAATGAACTTAGGGGAAGAGTAGATGAACTCAGACAGAACTTCAACAGCATAAAAAGTACATGGAAATCATATAAAAGAACCAGTCAGAAATGAAGATACATTAACTGAAATGAAGACCAACTGACAGGGTATCAACAGTAGAGTGAATGAAGCCAACAGTCCATTTGGTGATTTGGAATACAAGAAAGTAAAAAAAAAAAAAAAAATCATTTCTGAGTAGAAAGATAAAAAAAAAATAAGGATTTTAAAAAGGTGCATAACTTAGCAACATTCCCAATGTGTAGGTGTCAGAAGGAGAAGACAGGGAGCAAGAAGTGAATATTTCTTTGAAAAAAGAATAACAGAAAGCTTCCTTAACTTGATGAAGGAAATAGATATGCAAGTTGAGAAACCACAGAGACTCCCAAACAAGATTAACCCAAAGAGGCCCACACAGAGAAACAACATAATTAAAATTCCTAGGTTTAAAGGCAAATAGAGAATATTAAAAGCAGCAAGAGAAAAGCAGTTAGTTACCTACATGGAACTCCCATAAGGCTGTCATAATTTCAGGTAAAATATTTGAAGGCTAGAAGGGATTCCATGAAGTATACAAAGCAATGAAAACAAGGACCTGCAGACAAGATTACCCAAAAGAACTATCAGTTGGAATCAAAACATAGATAAAAATCTTCCCATTCAAAAAATCCTAAAGAAACCCATCACAAGTGCAATATTACTAAATTAAATGTTAAAGGGCCTTCTTTAAGATCAAAATTATGAACAATAAAATAACAATAAACATTTATCTATCAATAATTGAATCCAAGAAGTAAAATTTAAATAAAAAACAACAAGCAAAAGACAAAGAGAATCACATATACACAGAACATTTTGATGGTTGCATATGGCAGAGTGTTTGGGAGAACGGACGAATAAGGTGAAGTGATTCAGACACAGAAACTGGTTGTTACAGAAGTCATGGGGGTGTGGCGTAGAGAGTAAGCAATATAGAAGTCAAAGAAGATATGTGTCATAATGCTGGGAATGAACGAGGGTGTGGGGATGTGAGCCTGAGGGCTGGGTGAAGGGAGCCAAGGGGGGAGATTGGGACTACTATATTAGCATAAGAAATAAAATATCATTTAAATTCAAAAGTAGACATTAAAATAAAAATAAATAAAATATAGTAACCAATAACAAACCTTAAAAATTAAAAAAAAAAAAGATGTGTTTTTCTTTAAATTTTCTCCTGAGGATATGTTTAATGATTTTAGAGAGAATGGAACAGTGAGATAGAGAAACATCGATGTGAGAGGCAAACAACAGTTCGTTGCTTTTCAATGCACTCAAAAGGAGATTGAACCCAAAACCTAGGTATGTGCCCTAATCAGGAACCAAACCAGCAACCTTCTCATTGTCTGTAACAATGCTCCAACCAACTGAGCCAATGGGCCAAAGCTCTTGTTATGACATTTTTTTCTTTAAAATTTCTCTGTCATTTTGTCTTTTTTTCGGTGTTTTGATTGACATCTATAAACTATTTAATACATAAATCAATTCAGGTAAAGAGAGAGCTTTCTTAAGGAATAATTCCTAATAACTTAGCATTGTGTGAAAACAGAAAGTAAATTTCTTCCCATCTTTCTAAATTCTTCTGGCTGGGGTAATAATCAAATTCACATGGGAGACAGTTTAACAGGAGAAAATGTTCAAATCCAGTATGCGTGTACATGCGGGTGTGACATAAGACATGAGACCCCAGGGAGGGGCAGATGAGGCTTCCTGGTCGTCTGAAGCCCAGGAGAGGTGCTGGGTTGCGGGTTGGGGTTTCAAAGGGCAGGAAGGCTATTCAGATGGGACGGAAAGGTAAGTGCTTGGTACAGAAGTATTTACTGGGTCGACATTAACAAATGGACACAGAGGAGTCTTTGCAGAAACAGACCTTGCTTGGTTCTTCTCTGTCTACTCACACCAGGTCACATTACACAACAGTTTTCTGTGATGACAGGTCTTTCCAAGAGCAGATTCTCCATCTAAACTGTTTTGCTTTTTAAGGAGAAAGTTCAGAGGTCTTTATTGAGTTGAGTTTTTGTGGTTTTGTTTTTTTTTTCTTCAAAATAACCAACTTGCCCCAGCTGATATAGCTCAGTGGATTGAGTGTCAGCCTGCAGACCAAAGGCCTGCCAGTTTGATTCCCCAGTCAGGGCACATGCCTGGGTTGCAGGACAGGCCCCCAGTAGGGGGCATGCAAGAGGGAACCACACATTGATGTGTCTCTCCCTCTCTTATCCCTCCCTGCCATAGTCCCAGGCTCACGCCCCATAGTCTAAGGGGCCAGTCATCTCTGCCATCTATCACCAATGGACACGCAAGGCAGGTCAGCAAACCACAGTGGTCAGAGACACTGTGGACCTCAGAGGGAGGTCAAACAGGTCTTGAGGATCAATGCTTCATACTCATTCTGCAACATCCCATCCTCTATTGGGACCTCCAGTGCCAGGGTGGAATAACCATTGGCCAAGGGAACCCTGGAGTGGAGGGCAGCACCGCCCACCCCAGGATGGGCCTGACCTTGTTCTCAGTCCCTGGTTCATGAGGAGCCCAGAGTCAGCCTCACATCCCAGACTAAGAGTAGCCCCTTCTCTTTCCTGGTGAAAGGAGCCCTGAGGGAGAGAAGAGCAGAGGAGATGTGACCCCTGTGAGCAGAAGAGGGAGGAACTCATGTTCACGGTGCAGCAGCTGGATGGCACTGGGGCCTGCAAAGGGAGAGCAAGTGTTTATTCAACGGGAAGGACGTCCTTTTGTTTTTACTTTCTAACTTGTAAAAAGCAGCTTGTCATTTTATTCTCATTCCCAAGCAAAAATATTGTTAAGTAGTCTTGCGCTGGACTCTCCCGTGCCCTTTCAGGGTGCCACAGTGCACCTGCTTAAGTGGAGCAGTCCCTTGGAAAGCAGTGTGGTGTTTTTCCACAGCGTAAAAACAGAATCCCCATGTGACACTGGCAACTGCTGACCTTGGTTCACAAGTTGACCTTACCTGGACATTGATTCATGGTTCATTAGAATAGGAGTTAACAAATTAATATGATATTCTGACTTCGGAGCATGAGAAAAGTTTTCCCCCTATGACAACAAGCCTCTATAGTTCAGACACTTAGGAGTCAGCACAGAGTCAGGAAGGGATGGAGACTCCCAGAGGGACACTGCTGTGTGGAACATTAATGCCACACCTGTCAGGAAACCAGCCCTTAAACTACTTGGGCAGCTGCTCTCAGAGGGTTCCCTGTGCTCAGTGTGCCCTGTTCATCCCCTGGTGTCCTGAGCACACCCTGTAGCCAAGCCCTCTTGTCACCTGGAGGGAGGTCTGTGTCTGGGCTCACAGGGACTTCCTCTCACTGTGTGTCTCGCACAGTAATACACGGCTGAGACCTCGGTTCTCAGGTTGTTCATCTGCAGGTAGAGCTGGTTTTTGGCATTGTCTCTGGAGACGGTGAATCGGACCCTCACATGGTGAAGTATGTGCTACCACCACCACCATTAATGGCTGAGACCCACTCCAGCACCTTCCCTGGATACTGACAGACCCAGTACCTTCCGTAGCTACTGAAGGTGAATCTAGAGGCTGCACAGGAGAGTCTCAGAGACCCTCCAGGCTTCACCAAGCTGCCCCCAGACTCCACCAGCTCTACCTCACACTGGACACCTGCAAACACAAAGATATCAAGTCAGGAAACTGTCACCCATCCACTGTTTCTCTCAGTCATAGCCATATACTGAGTGTCTTTTGTTCTCCATAAATTACCTCTTAAAATTGCAACAAGGAAAACCCATCTGAGCCAAAACTCCATGCTGGGTGGTTTGTATTCTGTCCTGAGCAGGGACTGGGAACACCTGGGAATCCTGTGCTGAACTCCTGTCCCAGAGCTGCAGGGTCTGGGCTGGGCTACTTTTCATGTGCAGAGGGACCCTATTTGCATAACGCCCTAGTATATAGGAAGCTTTGGTATTGTATGGTATCAGGAGGGCATGGTCCCAGGGTGTGACATGTCTATGTCTCCTGTCAATCAGAAATTACTTCCCGTATTTGATCTAGTAATGTTTCCGCTTCCTCATTCCCTCCAGGAGTCTTGTAGTGACTAAGGAGAGAAAATTTTCGAAAAAGAGAGGGATTTAAAATGATAGATGCCTTTGAAAGTCACAAGTAATGAACACACCAAAAAAATTCTACCCTCATGAACAGAAGGAGAATTAAGGGTGCAGGAGCTTCAATTTCAGGAGATAGGAATTTCCACCTGAACTTATTTCCTCTGGAACGTGGCCAGAATATGAACCAAGAACAGAGAGTGACCCTAGAGTTCGTAAACCCAGTGTTGCATGTTGGAGGAGGTCGAGTATCTGTGTGGGTCATCGGGAGACAGAAACATGAACTACAGAGAAGCAGACAGTGCTCCCAGGTCATGTTCCTTCAGTGGAGTTTGGTGCTGAATGTGCAGTAGCCTCACTGCCTCATTTTTGTTTTAACTCTATAGACTCTGTGGTAACACGTGATTCAAGCACTCGAGATACTGAAGAAATTGTCATGACTGGTCTGTGTTTTTGAAGGTGTGGGTAGAGGTTGAGGAGTAAGAATGTTGAAATTCTTGGAATTTAATGATGGAAACCTTGATGCAAGCCGTTAATAAAAAATAACAGATATAATAGAAATAATAATTGAAATAAAGAGCATTATGTTTATTTACCATTGATTACATGAAGAATAAATCATTCAACCTCTCCCCATCACTGGAGCTGGTGGATCTGACTTTATATGAGCATCAGGACTGGTTGTGCCTGCTGCTCAGGGTCTGTGTTTCCATGGGTAGGGGCTGCAGCTCCAATCAAGGAGTGGGAGGTGGGGTGTGTTGAGGACCCCGGTCCTTCTATTATTATTTTCAGAAGAACCTTCTCCTCTTTCTCACAGTCCCTATTCATGGCTGCCTGTGACCTGTGGCAGTTTGTCACGACGGACACACATGATGGGCGCCCAATGAACTTGAACCCAATGCACTGAACATATCAATGTGTGAAATTGGAAAAGGAGTTCCTTGTCTGGAGATGAGTTACCGTTGGTTGTGAATGAGCCTCATGTGAGCTGACATGCTCAGTCTGACCTCTACACTGTACAAGGATAAATGTGTGTAGATTACAGCCCAAGGTGTGTGGTGATTTGTTCAGTTTTCATAGGCACAGAGGACAGGCTGTATGTGGGTCTCCCATTGTCAAGGGTGTCCCTATGCTGCTTGCTGAGGTGTGATGATATTAGTACTGGCCAAAGGACAGGGACACTCACAGGACTATTATCTCAGAGAGCAGAATCCTTAGTATCTCACCAGAGGGAGGAGAGAAAGAACCCTGTGATGTCACAGACTAAGCTGGAACCTGGAACACTGTCTCCTCTCCAATTTGTTGCCACAATGTCGTCTCTGTGATGACTGGACAGAAACAAGAACATTGAAATTCCTTCTTGAATGTCAGGTACTTACTTTTTTCCCAACTGTAGTCCACTCTTGAGACATCAGAGAATGTCCTAGGACTTGCTGGGAAGTAACTACCCTCCGATCCCCAAACCTGACCCCAAGATTCCCAGGTGACACCTCCATGAATATCCCTCATCGAGAGGACAAGGGGGCTTCCAATGTGCCCCCTGCATAATCACAGTAAATAACAGGCCCTTTCAGGAGCATCTTCCCTCCCTCTTCCCCACAGTGCACCTGGTCTCCTGAAACTTTCCCTGAATTTCTGATGTGCTTGTGGAAGCCTCAGTCCTGATCTCAGATCCTGACTCTGTGTGAGGAAGTCAGGAGGCCCATCACCTGCCACCTCCTCAGGCCAGACCAGCTGCCCCATTTCTCAAAGTTTGTGACACACCCAGGATACTGGTGATCACGCTGAGTCTTTCACACAGAAATACACAGCCTTGTCCTCAGACGTCAGGCCAGTAACATGCAGATAGGCTTGGGTGAAAGGGGTATCCCTGAAGATAAAATGTTTGACTCAGAAGCCCAGGGCATGCACGGTTATCCCAGTGTTTGTGTTGATCCAGCCCTTTTGCTGCAGGTCCTCTCCTGGTCCTGTCTCAGCCAGACTACCGCACGTCTGGTGAAGGTGTACCCAGAAGCATTGCAGGAGACCTTTACTGGGGCCCCAGGTTACCCCTTCTCATCCCCCAACTGTATCAGCTGTGAATAGGCACCTGTGGAGAGGAGAAGAGAGTGAGGGGGAATTCCTCTTGACTGTCCCTGGTCCCCTCCTCAGCACAGGGCCTGGGGATCCCCTTACCTGTAGCCACTTCCACCAGGGAGAGGGCTCTCCAGCTCCAGTCGATGGTGAGGAGCTGTGCCATAGGGACTTCTACAGGGGAGGGTGCGGCTGTGATGCTTCCAGGGAGCAGGCAGGCCGACAGGTAACTTCGTCTCCCTCTTCTCCTTTTCCAGTTAAGAGGCAGAGCATGTCCTAGTTGATTATCTGACTCCAACAGGGAGAGGGTAGAGGGCTGGGAAACCATGCTCAATGGGATAATCAGGGCTCCAGTCTGCATCAGTGTCTCTGGTAAGTGTGGCCTGCCAGGTCCCTGACGTCTGTGGAGACACGGCTCCTCATACTGAGGAACCAGTCCCTACAGGACATGGTCCTCATTGAAAGCCCACCTTGGAGTGACACAGAAACAACCAGTTCTGGGCTTTAATACCTACAGGTTTCATTCGTTGGATCAGGGAGTTTTTAAATGCAGCACTGAGTAAATTAGAAAAAAAAAAACATGTCTCTGGAATCTTAATATTCCTATATACACTCTAGGAATATCCCCACTGACTGTGCTTTCCTTGTCTTATTCAGTTTGGTAAACGGTCTGATGGACTAAGATATTTGTAGTCACATCATCCAAGTCCTATTTTAGATGTATTTTTAATGAAAAGAGGAAGATCCAGACCCAGACAGGGAATCACCGCCACCGCCCCCCCTCCCTCCGCCAGCTCCCTCTGCACCTGCTCCTAAGGCAGCAGCCCTGAGCTCAAGGATCCCACATGCCCCTTTCTGCCCAGCCCTGCCCTGAAGCCCAGGCTCCTGTCTGAGCTCACAGAACAGAGAATTCTCAGCATCCTCGTCCAGACTTAAAGGCTACACCCTGACTTCAGGACACTCCCTCAGAATCACCATGTTCTCAGACATCCCAGGGCACAAAGAACTGGCTTCAGTAAACCCCGGTGACACTGCCGGGAGCCAGAACACAGGGCTCTGTGATGCCACCAAAGAACCCCTTCCCTGGAGCTTCCAGGTGCACTGACTCAACTGACATCCCTGAGTCCAGAACTCTCAGCAGTTTTGGGGACTTTTGATGGACTCAGGTGCATCTGCTTGCAGGTCTGATGTGAGAATCCTCGCATGCGGACCTAACACCACTGCCCTTCTGCTGCATATTAAATCACACACACACACACACACACACACACACACACACACACACACACAGAGTGATAATTGTCACAAGGTCCCCCTTCTCCCTGTCACGAGCACATGGGCACCATCCGCACTCTCACAGAATTGAATGAGTGACATCTTTGGTGACAGAACAAAAGCAACCATGACCGA
The DNA here is from genome assembly GCA_004026545.1 of Mormoops blainvillei. Classification (NCBI taxonomy): domain Eukaryota; kingdom Metazoa; phylum Chordata; class Mammalia; order Chiroptera; family Mormoopidae; genus Mormoops; species Mormoops blainvillei. Next base: position 136,732 of record PVJD01001104.1, on the reverse strand, counting down.
CATGGTGCATGGAGAGGGCCCACCCTTGTGGTTTCCTGCTCTCCCAGCACCTGGAACCTGCAGAGTCTGTGGGCAGGACCTGGTTTGTCCTGGGGAGGGTCGGAGCCAAGGTACCATTGTCCAGTCAGGGTAGACAGCACTAACTCGATTTGTTGGGGGCGGGGCATCTCTGTGACCTACAGGGTGCAGGTCCCTATTCACAGAGCACACAGCCAGGAGCCGCAAGGGGATTCAAGGGGGACACTGGATGGGTGTCACCCCAGGACGCGAAGCAGGTGCTAATGCAGGAACAGCAGAGCCACACCCCCACAACACCCTCAACAGGGTCTTTATGAGCTGCCACTAGGAGGTTTATCTACTCAGTGAAGACTCACGGGAAATGGCTGAATAATCTCACAGATGACACCTTAGCATGTACGTTAACATCAAAGGCCACAGAAAAACCCAGAGCATTCCCTGGTGTCACACGTCACAGCGCGGGGAGCAAATGTGTACCTGACCCCTTTGAGAACAGCTCCAGAGCAGGTTGTCTAACTCAGGACACTGGGACCCTCTGGAAGCTCCAATCTTCGATGGAGGCAGTTGCCCCATGACCTTTGATACATGAGAGGAAACATAGACAGTGCAAACTGCCACTCAAACTGCCCCACCAAGAAGCTGATTTAATCTCCGGTGGGTTCTCATCTGCTTGCTCATAATCCCAGACTGCTGGGCCCCCACAGTGCATGACTGTCTCCATCACCTTGTTCTTCCAATCATCAGGTGGGCTCAGGAGTCGGCACCCAGGGTCTGGTGCTGTACGTCTGGGGGTTATTGAGCCTCACCCTCTCCATCTGTCCTCACCTGGATACACAGATAAGAGAGCCTGGGTGATCTCTCCTTTGCTCCTAGCGGGACAGTCAATCCACCGAAGTCCCTGCCCAAGATGAGAACCTTCACTGGACCTCAGCCTCTGACCACAGCCAACCCTGAGTCGGCCCCTGGCCCAGCTCTCAGAAGCCACTGGAGAGGCTGCCCGGCCTCCCGAGACCTCTGTCTGGTCAGGACTGAGCTCCGTCTGAGACCTTGTGTGTGGGCATCTTCAGACTCTGCCTTGAAGCTCCTTTGGGTGAGAGCCTCCCTCGTTTGACTAGGGTGCAGCCACCGACTCTGTGCAGGGAGCTGGGACAATGACCACCTCCACTGGGCACACGGGCTGCCATTGGCTGTTGAGTGGGCTCTCCTGTCAGAGCCCAGACACCGGCTCTGGAGAAGGTGTTCAAGCAGGAGTCAGATGAACTGGAAATGGCAGACTACACAGTAACCCAGAGATTAGCTTGGTGACGAGGTCTCTGTATGGGAGCATTTGTTTCATTGGCCCCGGGGCCCTGTTTCTGTCCATCATCATCCTCATCCTCATCACTCTTATCATCACCCTCATTAGCTTATTTATAATCATTGATCTCATTCCCTGGAGCCACTGAGGATGTCAACACACAGTACGTCATTCTCTCAATTTTTTGCTCATTTTTTCACTGTAAGGTGGAATAGGTAGTTAGACTCTATTTTACTTTACTTTTGCTCACAAATGAAGCCTCCTTCCACCCTCTTCTCCATCTTCCCCACATGAGAAATCTGACAAGAAAGGCTGGGTCTCCAATTCAGATGTCAAGGGGGGATTGAAACCACACAGTTCTGTCAGCACACCCCTCCTTCCCCTGTTAGCTCCACACATCAAAGGCCCTGAGGCAGTTCACTTTCCTGGCTCCATTGAAGCGCTTCTGAGTTGCTGACAGTGTTCTCCTGATCTTCCCATAGATTCCAACTCTGGGCAGGATACACACGGCATGCCCCTTGGGGTGTGAGCTTGTCACCAGCCAAGACACTGACCCCACGCTATCGTGGGCACTGGTGCCTTTGTGTGATGTCAACTATTCTTGGGATGTGAGCATCAGGCCAAGTCATTGCCTGTCACCAACTGGGGTCTTTATCCACTGGTGATGGGTCATGTGTCTCTGGCACCCACTGTCCAGCATGCGTGGGCACCACTGCAGTGCAGCTTGGACACTGAGCAGCATGGGGCTGGGCTGCACCGTGGAGTCCAGCAGAGCCTGTGTTTAGATGTGGGTGAGAAGGTTGGATGATTTATTAGAATTGGGTAGAGGGTGTCTTCAAGTGACCCTATGTCTTTGGTGCAAGTGAGACTGTTTTCCTCCAATGACAACAATCCCCTTTAACTCACATACTTAAGACATAACCACAGAATCATGATGGAAGAGAGGCCCACAGAAGGAAACTATTGTGTGGAGAGTTAACCCTACACCTGCCAGGAAACCAGCCCTTAAACAGCACTTTCAGCTGCTCCCGAACTGACCCCTGTGTTCAGTGTGTCCTGAGTACTCCCTGGGGCCCAGTCCCCATGACTCCCACAGGGAGGCTTGTGTCTGGGCTCACACTGGCTTCCCCTCACTGTGTCTCTCACACATTAGTACACGACCGTGTCCTCGGCTCTCAGGCTGCTCATCTGCAGGTAGAGCTGGTTCTTGGCATTGTGTCTGGAGATGGTGAATCAGCCGTTCACAGAGTTGGCATAGTTTTTAGTACTTCCATCACTGGGGGACCCCATTTGTATGTCTTCTTTCTGTATATGAGCTCCGGTTTTGGATGGTGACATCAAAGACAGTGTCCCAGTGTGTGAGTTGTTGCAGAGCATATGTCTGTTAAGAATTCCTCCCAGCCTTGATCTGTTTGGCTCAAATGGTAAGAAACTTGACCTGTCACCAAGAGGTTGTGGATTTGACCCAAGGTCTGGGAACAAAGGACTCCTGGTCCTGGTGGGTATGGGAAGCAACCAATCAATGTCTCTCTCTCTCTTTTTTTTTTCTTTCTCTCTCTTCTTTTCACCTTTTTTTTCCTCTCTACAAACAATGAAAATAAAAGTCCTGTGGTGATGATAGAAATAATAATAAAAAAGAAAGGAATTGCTTCCTACATTGGATCCTGTGTCATCCCCAAAGTTTCAACTGTTCCAGGAGATGGGTACATGACCTAAGAAGGTAATTTATCATAAAGGAACAGGAAGACCCAAGTCTTATTATAGATAGTTTAATGTGAAGAGGAAGATGAAGGCTGTCACAAGAAATCCTCCCCAGCTCCCTCTACATCTGCTCCTGAAGCAGCCACCCTGAGATCATGGGTCTCATGTGCTCCTGATACCGAGCTCCTGCCCTGCAGAGGAAGGTCCTCTCTAGATTCATAGGGCATGGACCTCTCGGCCTCTCTAGTACGGAATTGTACACAGTGTCCTGACTGCAGGTGACAGCATGTGGTTAGACATCTCAGGATGCAGGGAATCAGCCTTACTAAACCCCAGAGACTATGCCGGGAGTCCCAACACAAGACACTGTAGGGCACCGGGGTGTCCCTTCCTGGGAGTTCCCAGGGCAATAACTCAGCCAACACCCCTGTGTCCAGAAGCTCTCAGTGGCTTTGGGGGCTGTGGTGTCTTCAGGGTCCACTTCTTTCAGGCCCCACCTGAGTAACCCTATATATGCCCATAATACAGTCACAGCTCTACTGCTCAATAAGTCACACACACACACACACACACACACACACACACACATATGGGCGCGCGCACATGCGTGCGTGCACAGTATGGTGATTTTCATAACAATGAACTCAGGTATCCCTTGCTTCCAACACATGGGAAGGATTCCCACACAGACATGAACCAAGTGACTGACCAACTTTGATGACGAACAAAGGCAAACATGACTGATGTGAAGAATAGAGAGGACCCACCCTTGTAGTTTCCCACTCCCACAGCTCCTGAACCTGTCAGAGGTGGTGGTGAGAAGGACCTGGCTTGTCCTGGGGAGGGTCAGACCCAGGGTACCCTTGTAGAGTCAGTATAGCCAATACTCACCCAATGCACAGATCAACTGATTTAGAACCGACAAGACTCCATCCTCAGAGCTCACTATCTGCATCCCCAATGGCAGAACACCAGGACACTGGATGGGAATTTTCACAAGAGCAGAAGCAGTTTCTGACGCAGGATCAGCAGAACCAGGAAAGTGGTCCTGGTGTGTCAGAGCCTGTGGAGCAGTGTCAGTGTGTTTTTCCACTCCCCGCTGAGGTCCTGAATGTCCCCTGGGATCCTGAGCCTCCCCTGCAGCTACCCCTCTGGTCTCCTGACAGAAGGTTGGTGCTTTGGTTCACATGCCTTCCCCTCACTGTGACTCTGACACAGTAATACACGGTCATGTCCTCAGTGCTCATGGAACTCAGCTGCAAGGAGAGCTGGTCCCTGGATGTATCTCTGGAGATGGAGGTATGCTTCTTGAGGGATGGGCTGTAGTAAGTTCTTCCATCATATTCTATGCAAACCAAAGATTCCAGCCCTTTCTCTGGGGGCGGTGAGTACTGCTCTAGGAGTAATCATGTGTGCTGTGGATTCCAGAGGTATCACAGTGAGGGAAAGTGTCTATGAGGGCTTCACCTGTCCTGGGTCTGACTCTTGTAGCTCTTCCTGGGACAGAACACCTGCGGACAGGAGGATGAGTCCCTGTCACTCATGTGCAGTCACCAACATTCCATAGACCATGTCTGACATGTGAGACACTCATCTTGAGGGTCTGTCACCAGGCACAGGAGAAGACCCAGCAGTCTCATCTTCTAGAGAACAGCCGTGCTTAACTCAGAGACTTCAGCCCCATGTGAAGGTAGAGTTGGAAGCTGCCACAGCCCAGGGGAGGATTTACCTTGAAACTGGGGGAGAAATTTATGTGTGAGGGGCTCAGTAGTTCTCAGTGAGGAGAGACTGAGGTCACTGCCCCATGTCCTTCTAGTCTTGAGTACACTTCTCTCGGACTCAATGACATGGGCCAGGGATGGGAGATCAGGTGTGTTGACTCACCCCTGAATCACGTCATTGTACAGCCCTTCTTTCATCATTTAAAGTTAAAGTGGGGCCCTGGCTGCTGTGGCTCAGTGTACTGAGTGCCGGCCTGTGAACCAAAGCATGACAGGCTTGATTCCCAGTCGAGGCACCGGCCTTCCTTGAGAACAGGTCTGCAGTAGGGGAAATATGAGAGGCAACCACTGCGATGTTTCTCTCCCTCTCCTTATCCCTCCCTTCCCTTCTCTCTAAAAATTAAATGAAATCTTAAAAATTAAAGTTGGACTGGATGAGGAATCACACTCTTTTAATTTCATGTTTTATTCATCTGGGTATTAAAAGAGAGTAACATGATGCCCCAGAATCTTTACAAGTCCAAAGAAACACATGAGGTAGACTCCTCCTTACCAGATTACAAAATTGTAATTTCACATAAAAATAACATTTGACACGAATTTTGATGCAAAAATAACAACAAAATAAAGAAATTCCCTTGACCTGACGTGGGCCCCCTGGTACTGGTGCTGGAGGAGCAGGTGCAGCCTCTGCCTCAGTTCAGCACTGGGGAACGGGCCACATGGGTCAGGATCTCTAACAGTGTGGACTCCACAGAGAAGCAGGCAGTGCCCCCAGGTCCTGTCCCTTCAGTGGAGTTTGGTGCTGAATGTGCAGCAGCCTCACTGCCTCATTTTTGTTTTTATCCTCTAGACTCTGGTAAAACCAGGTTCAAACTCTGGTACACCAAGAGGCTCAGCCATGATGAGACCTGCTTAGGTGATGATGTGGTGGGGATTGGTGAGTAAATGTGTTCAGTTTGTAGATATTTAATTATGGAAAACCATGATTCCAATCACAAACACGAAATAACAGAAAATAAATAAAACCATAATTGATGTTAAGAGCATCATTTCTGTTCATCCATTTATTAAACTTTAATAACCTCCCCTTCTTGGTGTCAGTGGACTAACTTCCTGTAAAGTTGTTCAGTTCTGGTGCTTCTGTCTCATTGTGGCTCTGTGGACAGGTCACCTAGTTCTAGTCAGGAAAGGAGGAGGCATGTTCATCCCTGGTTCATGAGAAGCAAATTGCAGAAGATCCGTCTCCTCCCTCTCTCATCTATTTTCATGTCCGCACACAATACTCAAGAAAACTGTCACCAGGTACACACCAGACGTGTGACACTGGGCAGGAAGTCACCTGCTGTGTGGGTCAGTGTGCAGAACTGGGAAGACATCCTCCCAGGTACACACATGAAGGGATTCAGGAAGTGTGGAGCCCACACTTCCAGGGCTCTTAATGTTTATGTTGTGATTCTCTTCCTCATGTAGCAAGTTCAATTGTTTTATGTCACTTTCCTCCGAAGGACTGTCTCATTCTCATCCAGTGATTAATATATTGTGTTGTCCAAAATTTATTTGGTTTTCATGTGCAATGGATCTAATAACACTTAGTAGTCTTTTATTATATTTAAAACAGTTTTGTTAGACTGTGTTGTGACGTCTGTCATAACGGTGTGCATTTAAAAAATCAGAATTGTGGATTTGTGTAAACATTTTAATATTGAAGATTGAAGAATGTGCAAATTTTGGGGGCATATTTTGCTTTATTTTCCCCAGAAATACAAAAACCCAACTGAAACTCAAAAAGCAAAAAGTTTTCCACAGTGTAGGGAGAAAGTGCGGTGGCTGTCAAATGACCCGCAGCTCAGTGACCCACAGCTGCACCTGTCAGTGACTGCAGGAACCCCCACTTCCTCCTGCATCTGGGTTTCTGGTTCAACATTCAGGGGCAGTCCTGCTGTGACCAGGGCATCACAGGTGAAAACTCAGGCACTGATGGTCATTCCTCAGGTTCCCTGTTAAGGGTCATCTTCATGAGGGTCAGTCATGGAGGAGCTGTGGGGATGTCCCACATGTGGGCTCTGTATCCTCCACCCCCAGAAGACTGTCAGGCACTCAGTTCTCACTTAGTTCCAGCAACGGGTGAGAGCAAAACGTTTTGGTGTTCGCTGTCTGGGGAATGTCACAGGTGGCTCCTACCTAGGGGGACACTGAGAAAGTCCCCATTTCTACAGGACCTTGTGTCTGCATGGGCTTTATCAAGCCTGTGTCAGTTCTGTGTGCCATCCCATAATCTCAGTCACTGCATATTTACCCTCTGTGTTGATCCTGTCATTATCATTTATTATCACACTTGAGACCTGCATCAAGCAAACATCCTTCTTTGCAAATGCTCACGGAATCTGATGAGTCAACCAATATTCTTTGTTTCAGTAAATGCATGTCATGAATGTTTCCACATGAAGGGAGATTGCAGTTGGATATCACCCAAGACCCAGATGGAGAAACGTCATTTGTGAGATCAATCACTGGGGTCTCGTGTCCCATGGCTTGTCATCAGCCTAGGGGGCTGCCATCATCACTGTGAGTTCTGAAGCCACGCAGTGCTGACGTATTCCGTCCACAGTAAACTCCAAGTACTCGCACATCTCCAGGATTTCCAATGGTCCTCACAGGCCTAGGACACACAGAATATTAGGTAACAGCTTTGCAAATTCCAGTGGGACATTAAGGTGCTAGCTACTCCCTTGGTTCACCAAGTGCCCAGCACTGATTCAAGCCAACGCACGTGAGGGCTCTGATGGGCAAACGGGCACAGCTGCCTGCCTCCTGCTTTACAGTAGCACAGATCGCGGTCACCCAGAGATGCAGGACTTACATGCACATTTGCATTTACATGTACAAGGAACTGATCCTCACATGAGGGACAGTGAGACAGCCCCAGTTTCCATGAGCTGCGGTTGCATTCAGCAGGCCCAGGAGACCTGCTGTTGTGCCTCAACCTGATTTAGAACCTGAGCTCCAGACTGCCCAGGGCACGAGGAGACCTCTGCCTGGCTACAGAGTCCAGCACCCAGACAGAAGGGGCTTAATTTACCCCCTTCCCTGTCTGTGCCAGCCAGTCCCTCAGTGGAGGAGAGGGTACCCACCCACACTGGTGAGAGCAATCTGCTATACTCCCTGCCAGTTCAGTTAAGTTCACAGGTAAACACACTGTGGGCACCCCCAGGAATGCCTTTCAACCAGATGGGTACCTTGTGATCTACTGAAAAACACAAAAACTTCAGTCACAACACAGCTCTTTAGGTGAAGGGTTTCCCAGAGGGAGGTCATGTGTGTCTGCCCAGTGAATTCAGATTGAGGTGCAACCACTTTAGATGGATCCCCTTCTAAGGTATCTGAACATGGGCCACCTGATGGAGAGGTCGTTCCGGGGCCAGAGGTGAAATCAAGGCTTAACTTCCATGTGCCCTGTTCCTGCAGATCCCCTTTGACCTGAATACCCCCTGTGTTCTGAGCACTCCTTGCAGCCCAGCCCACCTGTTTCCCCCAGGGATGTTTGTGTCCGTGCTCACGCTGACCTCTCATCTCTGTGTCTGTCACTCAATAAAACACAGGCATTTCCTGGGCTCTCAGGTTGGTCATTTGCCAGTAGAGCTCATTGTCGTTGTTGCCTCTGGAGATGGTGGAAAAGCCATTCAGAGAGTTAGCTTACTACGCTTTGGTGGCTGGACTTCTCAGTGGTGTTGGAAACTGGGTTCCTGTGCCAGTGTGCACAGGCGGACAACATTCCATGATACGATCCCTCATCCTTGTCAAGGAGGGATTCAACTGAGTGGAATTTCATTTCTGAATCTATCCATGGTGGGCAGCAAAGCAACCTAGACTCTCCCCTGAGTGACCTGGTTATGTCGGGGTCAGGCGGGTGTGGGAGGAGCACCCAGGATATGATTTAGATGTTGAGCAGAAGTGACAGGGATACTGGTAGAGAGCTCCCTCATGAGGATGAACACGGCCATGCAGGAAAAGGCTACAGACCGACAGAGAGACATAAAGAGATGGGCTGGAACTGACACCCGGGAGGGTTAACTGCCCAGTGGGAGCCCTTCGTACCAGTGTGTGCAGAGCTGACATTGGTGTAATGGGCAGTGAACGGACCTGACGAGTGTGAAGACCTGGAGGGGACTGCACTTTCCGTGGGTGCAGGAGGAGGAATGAAGGAGTTCTGCTGGATAAGGAGTGGGGTTCTCAACCTTGTTCTCTGGTGCAGCTGCTCATATACCCAACCCTCAGGGGATGAACCAAACAGGACAGTCGAGGTGATGAAGTCTCCCAGTGGTCACTCTGAGTCTTGCAGGCTGCAGGAACCAGCTTTCTGTCCTTCCCTTCCAAGACCTGGGTGAGGAAAAATTCATGATTTTCCTCTCTGAAGAGGAGTGGAACTTGTGGACAGGATTCTAAATGGGATAGTGTTCAGTATTCTAGAATAGACTGATTTCAAAAATGGACAGAATTCTTGAAGGGACAGGATTTTAAATGGGATGGTGTTCTGGATTCTACTTTGGACAGGATTCTAGATTGTACACAATTCTAGAATTCAGGATTCCAGTATAAACAGGATTCTAAATGGGATGGTTTTCAAGGTCTGGAATGGACAGTGTTCTATAATGGACATAGACTTGCAACTCAGGGTTCTACAATGGGCAGGATTCTAAGTGGGATGGTGTTCAGCATTCTGGAGTGGACATGATTGCAGAATTGACAGAATTCTAGCATTCAGGGTTCTCCATTCTAGAACTGTAGAGTTGACAGGATTCTAAATGCAATGTTGTTCAGGATTCTCGGGTGGACAGGATTCTAGAATGGAGAGGATTCTAGAATGGGTAGGATTCTTCAACTCAGGATTTTAGCATGGACAAGATACTAAAAGGAATGGTGTTCAGGATTCCAGAAGGAACATGATCCTAGAAAGGAAAGGTTTCTTCAACTCAAGATTCTCTAATGGACAGGATTCAAAATGGTATGGTGTTCAGGTCTAGAATGGATAGCATTCTAGAATGGATAGGATTCTGGAATGGACAGGATTCTGGAATGGACAGGATTATTGAATTCAGGATTGTTGAATGGAAAGCATTGTAAATTTCAAGTTGTTCCATGCTGAAGAATGGGAAGGATTCTGGAGTGGAAGGATTCTAAATGGGATGGTGTTCAAGATTCTAGGGTGGCCAGAATTCTGGAATTGATGGAATCATGGAATTCAGGATTCTAGAAGGGACAAGGCTGTGAATGAGATGTTCTTCAGAGTTACGGAATGGACAGAGTTCTAGAATGTACAGGTTTCTTCATCTCTGGGATCTATTATGAACAGGAATGGAATGGAAGGGGCATGGATCTAGAATGGACAGGATTCTAGAATGGCTAGAATTCTGCAACTCAGGATTCTATAATGGACAGCATTCTAAATGGAATGGTGTTCAGGGTTCTAGACTGGACAGTATTCTAGAATGGACAGCATTCTATAATGGACAGAATTTAATAAATTGGGATTCTAAGATTTACAGGATTTTAAATGAGATGTTCAGGGTTCTGGAATGAACAGGATTCTAGAATGGACAGGATTATTCAACTCACAGTTCTTGAATGGACAGGACTCTTAATGGAATATTGTCCCTGATTCTAGAATGGAGAAGATTCTAGAATGGAGAGCAATCTAGAAGTGAGAGAATTCTGGAATTTGGGATTCTAGGACTGACAGAATCCTAAATTGGTTGGTGTTCAGGATTCTACAATGGACAGGATTCTAGAATAGACAGGGTTATAAATGGGATGATGTTCAGGATTCTTGAATGCACAGGTTTATAGAATGGGCAGGATTCTCGATATCAGGATTTTAGAATGGAATGGATTCTAAATTGGATGGTATTCAAGTTTCTTGAAGAGACAGGTTTCTAGAATGGGTAGAATTCTAGCAAGTATAAGATCTCATCTGTTGTCCAGACCGAATGTCTCTTTATTTCGTTTTGTGCTAAACTTGTATGTTTGATAACTGGAGTAGACAGACAGGTGTTACTTTAGTTTATGTTTTCCTGATTCCGACTGATGGTTCATCTCTGCCACTCGCCAATCTGCCCCACAGGGAAACCTGAAAAGAAAGCCTGGGTGTCCTCTTCACCTGTGGGGTAGGCCCATCCCCTGCTTCCCAGCCCTCCCTGTAGAGGAAGGTCCTGCCTGAGCTCACAGGTGATGGAATCATCAGCATGTCCAGTCCAGAACTAAAGGCTGCACCCTGACTTCAGGATGTACCCCTCAGGGACACCATATGCCTCCACATCTCTGGGCTCAGAGTCAGGCACTACTAAACACATGTGACTCTACAGGGAACCCCAAGTCAGGTCGCTATGAAGACACCAGGGAGCCTCTTCCATGGAGCTACCAGATGCACTGACGCAACCAGCACCCTAGAGTCCAGAAGCTCTTGGGGTATTTGAGGGCCTCTCACATCCTCAGGACCCTCTGCTTGCAGGTTTCACCTGAGGACAACCTCATGAGCCTGAATACCACTACTCTTCTACTGCTCAAGAAAGCACCCACACAAACACGCTGTGATGGCTTTCAAAGTAATGAGCCCCAGGTTTTCCTTTTGCCTTTTCCTACCACACAGGAAAAGCACGCTCAGGGTTTTAGGTCTGGGAGTGAGTTCCCAGGGCAGTGAGGTCAGCTCTGTGAAGGGCTCCTTGCCTTCTCATTCATTCCAGCGCCCCATTCTGATAACTATTTTCCCTTCTCCCCACCTGCCTTGTGCCCCCCAGACCCCTGCACGCCACATGCAGATGCAGTCACTGCTCAGTGACCCACAGCTGCACCTTTCAGTTGCTGCAAAAACCGCCATCCCCTCCTGCAGCGGGGTCTCTGGTTCTGCCCTCAAGGACATCCTACACGATGAAGACATCACAGAGGAGAATCCAGATGGCACTGGTTGTTACACAGTCTCCCTTTCAAAGGTGGTCTTCTTGAGGACCGGTCATGGAGAGGCCTTGGGATGTGCCAGATGTGGACTCTGAGTTCTCCACATCCAGCCTCCTGGCAGACACTGAGTTCTTGCTTAGCTCCAGGGACAGAGAAGAGCATCTGTTTCTGTTTTCGCTGCCTGGGAAAGTCACAGATGGATCTTACCCAGGAGAACACTGAGAAAGTCTCCATTTCCACAGGACCTTGGACCAGTGCTGGATTCATCAAGCACATGCCACATATGTGTGCCAGCATGTCATTTCAGCCACTACATCTTTATCCCCCATGTTGATGTTGTCATCGTGTCTATCTCACTTGGGATCTATGTCAAGTAAACGCCATTCTGAGGATATATTCACAGTAATAAGGTAAATGAAATATATCTCCACTGTTTAACTAAATGTATGTCACAAACATTCCACTAAGCCCTCAGGAAGGACCAGCACTGGGCAACCCCATGGAGGTGAGGTCTCTGAGTCAGCACAGCTCACAGACACAGGCAGCAGGATGGAGCTTGCAGTGTTGGGGGAAGAATTAGGGAAGTGGGTGGTCTCTGGCTAGAAGTTTCCACCACAAGGCAGAGTTGGGGCTGGGGATCTGCTGTAGAACTTGAGCTTGGAATGAGTCACACTGTGGTATACACTCAACTATTTGTGGTGGACACATCACATGTGGAGGGTTCCTACTGTGAGAAAGTGAGAGGAGAGGAGCTGCGTTACAATACGGTGCAGGTGGATATTCCAGACAAACTACCTGGTATGATCCCCTTCTCCAAACTGTGCAGAGTTTGGACTCAGCACAGTCACCTCTGCACTGGACCCCCAACACTGCAGTTCACACAACTGTTTGTGCAGATAACAGGGAAGACGAGTCTTATGAGACTGAAAATTGCAGGTAGTTTTTAGAATTTGTACCCTACATGCAGCTAAAGATTAATTTAGCTTGTCTGCAATGACAGAAGCTCCTCCCCTCTAGCCCTGGACCTGCATCCCTCCCTTTCTCACCAGCACCCCTTGTCTTTCCCCCGTCAGGGCAGTGTTAGGGTTTCTCCCTGAATCCCTGCTTCGCAAAGAGCTTTTCACTTCGATCTCAGATAAACACTGATTACTGCTCACATTACTCTTTTATTTTTGCAGTGTTGTTACAGTAATGAAAGGGAGTGTGGGCCTGTGAACCACTCCATGAGGGAACCTTGAGGGTATCGTGTTGAGTGAAGTGACACAGGGACAGCGGAGGAAACGACAAATGGTCCTTCTTAGGTCAGGAGTCACAGATAGTTCTAGGTGGTTTGCATCTTCTAACACACACACAAAAAAGAGGCTTAAATATTTGCATATATATTTACATGAACATAGGATTCTTTCTTCTTGAGCAACACTGCTAGAGGGATTTGAATGTCATGTGTTAAATATAATTTGATAAGAAACTCTGATGCACTTCATTAGGAAGGAAAACAGGACATAGAAGGACTTGATGAAGGAGATATCCCGAGTTAATGCTGATATGTCATCAACAAACGTACATTGTCACTTATTAATTTATTTGCTGCACCGAGAACCTGTGAAATTTTATTCAAAGGGAAGACGGAAGAATTGTCTCTGGATGCATCTGAGAGCTCTGAAAGGATATGTCTTCTCGCACGGGGTAGCCCTTTCCATCCCCACCCAGGTCCACACCTGCCACTCAGTGACCCCTCTGTGTTCGGTGGTGCCTGAGTGTCCCCTGCTGTCCTGAGCCCGCCCTGCAGTCCAGCCCTCCTGTCTCCTATAGGAGGTTAGTGTCTGGGCTCACACTGACTTCTCCTCACTGTGTATCTCGCACAGTAATATACGGCTCTCAGGCTCTTCAGTGTCAGATAAACTTGGCTCTTGGATGTGTCCCTGGTGATGCTGAGTCAGAATTTCAGTGGTGGGTTATAGGCTATACTTCCACAACTCAAAATAACATGGACCCTCTCCAGGCCCTTCCCTGGAGCCTGGTGGTCCCAGTGAACAGCATAGCCTGTTAATGAGAATCCAGAGATCATGCCGGTAAGGGAGAGGGTCTACGAGGGCTTCACCAGTCCTGGACCTGACCCTTGCAGCTGCACCTGGGACGGACCACCTGGGGACAAGGAACATCAGACCCTGTCAGTCATGTGCAGTCACCATCACCCCAAAGACTCATGCCTGACATTTGAGACACTCACCCAGGGGAGCTGTCACCAGGCACAGGAGGAGAACCAGCAGTCTCATCTTTTAGAACACAGCTCTGTCTTCCCCAGAGACTTCAGCCCCTTGTGAGGAAAGACCAGGGAGCCCCCACTGCCCTGGGGAGTATTTACAGTGGAGCTAAGACAGATTTCGCATGTGGGGCAACCTTTCTTACATAAATAAAGATGGACTGAGGTCAGGCACCCTGGTTACTCGGGGACTATTGCTGGGGCATCTTTTCTCTGGCCTCACTGCACATGTAAGGCAGTGGGAAGGAATCACCTGGTTCATGAGACACATTGGAATGGAATTGGTGAACCAAATGAGTAGGTGACGTTTTCAAATCTCATGCACCAATCAAATAGATTTAAAAGGATACCTCTGGTTCAGACAGTTTCTTATCTCAAAATCTAGTATTCTCGAAATTTCCACAATTTTATAATTTTATACAAATAATGTCTAAATTGGAAAAATAAGACAAAGATGAAGGAAATTCATTCTCAACATCTTGTTCCTCATTTTATGATGTCATTTTGATCTGAGACACCCCCTAACATGCACCAACTGGTGGGGGATCTTGATTCTTGATGTTGGACATTTGTGGTTGTGCTTATGGCTCCTTGTGCAGCCTGCTCCCCTGCGCCAGCCCAGGGCACTGTGCTGAATCTGAGCTCATCGCCTCCATCACGGTCACCTTTTCACAGGGAGACATGATTGAACATAAAAGGGACATTATTCCTGTGTACAATCCAGAACATTTAATGTGATGAAAGATCATGGCAACGGAATAACAGATCTGTTTTCTCAGTCCTGTGTTGTTCGTGAAGTTGGGGTCCAGAGGGAGGGAAATGAGGAGCATCCCCAGCACAGATTTGCTCACAGGAAAGGGAGCTTCAACCCTGACGGGAAACCCTCCCCGCAGACTCTCTTGGCTGTTACTTTACTTGGTCACTGTGGTCAGGGGCTGCTGGGTTTGAGGGTTTCCTGTCAATACATAATATTCTTAACATATAATAAACATTTTCTTCCAGTTTACTTATTATTTGGAAATATAGTCTTCCTTTTCATGTTTGTCTTTTTACTGGCTTAATGGGTCATTGTCGCACAACTTTTTTTAAGTCCATTGAAATATAATGTATCATTATTTAATGGGTCTTTAATTGGTTGATTTTTTTCTCTCAAAACTCCTCAGAATACAGGCAGCCTCCATTGTCCGCGCTGCCTGGTTACAGCTGCCACAGGGACTGGATCAGGCTCTGGTACCAGGAGAGCAGGGCTGCTGGAAAAACACCCGCAAATCTGGGGGTGACTTTGGAACTGGGTAAATGGAGGAGGCTGGGCTGCTTTTTTGCCACATGAAACAAATATGGGTGATTTTCATGAACAGAGTGTTACCAGAACTAAGAGATTAAACACATTTTAAATTAGGAACCAGATGAAGTACAGGGTTTGATAGAGGCAGATGGTATTATCTTAGAAAGTACCCACATATTTATGGACAGGCGTTTGTTAGAACTAGAAATGTGAAAGGTTCTGCAGGTGGAGACGAAGGGAAATAAGGAGCATGTCATTGCACACAGACGGGCAGAGGGCTCCCTGTGACCCACAGTCACATTCCCACAGTGTGTTTGTTACATTAGGTACCAATGTCACACGTCCAAGGCCTTAGGAGTGGGAGACCATTAAGGCCATCATTCCTCTTGTAAGGTTATGGTTCATGAAAGGGAATCATTCACTGGGGCCTCATTCATGAACCCTCTCAACCTTTCAGGGAGGGGAAGGGGACTCCCCTGATGGCAGGAGCCCTGGGGCTGGTGCATCTGTGGGAGGAGCCATCATTTCATTGCACCGAGACTGTTCCCACCATCCGTCTTCATGGTCCTCATCTTCATCATCATCCCTCTCATCATCATCACCGTCACCAACATCATCGTCACCGTAACCATCACCATAAGCACCATCATCATCTTCATCATTATTTGTTGACTTATCATTGCTCTTATTCACTCTGGTCATGGCTGTCACCCACATGTAACAATCCTTTGTTTCCTGTTTTGCTCACGTTTTGGTGGGTACGTGGAACAGGGAGTCAGACCTTATTTTATGTCTGCTGACAAACTGAAGGGACATTTCTGCCTCTTCCTCCTCTGCCCCACGCAGAATGCCTGACACTGAAGCCTGGGTCTCCTCTGTAGGTGTCCCTGGGATGTTGAAACCACTCAGTCGCTGTAACCCGATTGCCCTACCCCAGCCCTTCCACAAAGCCCAAGCCCAGAACCAGTTTCCTTTCTTGGCCCTGCCAAAGCAGGCCTGACTCACTGAAGGGCTTCTTCTCTTCCCCCCTGAGATTTCAACTCTGTGCCTGATGTTGGCTCCATGCTCCCTGGGATGTGGATCTGTCACCAACCTGGGCATCCACAGCAAGTTGTCATGGGTCCTTCTGTCTCTTTTTGGAGTTAACTACTCTAGATGCTGTGAGCATGATACCAAGTCAGTGACTGTCACCTAGGGGTCTTTGCCCTCAGGTGTGGAGTTTCATATTGTCTCTGGTGCCTTCTGTCCATCATGCACGAGTCTTGCTGCTGGCCAGTTTGCAGACTGAGCTGAGCAAGGATACCTACCTTTCCTCTGGTTAGATTCAGCCAAACTGTATTAGAAGTTTCGATGACTCATTGGAATTGCGTACCAGTGTTTTTGAAAGAGATTCTGCCTTCCTCCTTGTAAGACTATTTTCTTCCTTACAAAGACTTTTCTAAATGAGAGACTTCAGAGGTGAGCACAGAATCAGGGATGCAGAGAGTCTCCCTGATGGAAACTGTTACATGAAGAGGAAACAACACAGGAAACCAGCCCCAACCTCCATCTGCACCTGCTCTTTACTGTTCCTTTTTTCAGAGCTAGAGGGGCCCCCTTGTGTTCAGAGATTTAGTGTTGTCCATTGGGCCCCAAGTGGTAACAGTGGGCATAGTGTTTGGACCTGTGCCCTCTCCACTGCCCCCCCTGCTCCCCTGTCCCTCATCCTGGGAAAAGCACAACGTGCTCAGTGAGTCTGTATGACCCCTACTCTGGAAGGAGGACGTGGCTGGGTGTGTGTATATGATGTTGCTCACCCTCCAGAGCTGTGGACACCTGTGGACTCAGAGTCCTCAGGACAATGGAGAAGGCTGTGCGTCACCTGTGACATGGTCCTACGTCAGCTGAGGTGAGTCAGGGTCACCTGGAACGGTCACAGACACCTGCTGCTAAAATCAAGGTTTGGCTCAGGATCCAAACAGCCCTTGTTCTCTCCCCTGTGTCATCAGGGGCACTTTTCCCTCTCCCATGTCTGCAGGGGCTAAACTCGCTGGGGTCCCCAGGGCTGCTTCCCCACACTGCAGCCACAGAGCTCTGCACACCCCTGTATGGCTCCAGGACAGGAGTCACAGCCAAGGAGACACAGCCAAGAAAGCCAGCTCTGTGTGACTCCCTGGCATCTGCCCGGCCCTAACCGAGCTGAAGGGGTCACTAAGAGAGTCAGGCCTGCTTGGCACTTGGACATTCCCAGCCTATTGTGGGATCCAAAGGGCCAAATGGCCCCTTCACCCCTGTACTGTCTAACTTGGTCCATGGGGCCAAATGTCCTGAGTGCCCCGTTACCTTGGAAGACTGAAGGGCTAGGACAGGATTGACATAGCAGTTCAGCAGGTGGGGGCTGGGAAGTGCAGGTGCAGATGGGGTGGGCAGCACTGGTCCTCTCCCTCAAGCCACACAGTCCTGATTCCCAGCAGTTCTCTGTCCTCAGTCCTTCCACAGAACAGAGGACCCCTCAAAGTCACAACTGGGTGTACCAGGCAGACACCTCCTCCAGGCCTGGTCTGCAGCGTGCCCTCTCGAGCAGTCACAGAACCTCATCTTGTAACACTGGGGCTGCTCCCCTCCTGGGGTGCTGCCTTCAGATCCCACCAGGTGGATGAGTCACACAAATTCCTACCACCAGGTGCTACGTGGGCTCCCATTTCCATCTCTGTTGCTTTGGATCAGGACCGCTGCATGGGCTGAGATCTCACGCTCCAGAGGGGAGAGCTCCCTGTCACCATAGCCCCTGGACTTCCCTGTCACTGCACCTTCAGGAGGGGGCTCATCTTCTTCTCCCCTCCCAGCTTCTTCCCTGATCCTGTTTATAATGTTGCAGACCAGGTACATTGAACTGCTTTTTCAAGTTCATTGCTCTGGTCTAAGCAATGGAAGTAGCTTCAAGCTATCTTATTGGCTAATGCTTCTCTAACATGAAATGCAATCTTTAACAAAGGTGGACTGTGTTCCCTTGTACTCTGCCACCTGGAGGGACAGGAGCCCGTGAAACAGTGACATCCTGTGGGAGACACTTCCGTCCTGTGTAACTGACCTTGTCATGATGAATGTTCGTGGAACAGAATTCAGCATCTCTCCCTTCTGCACAGCTCACAGGGATGCAAGTTTTCTAAGGGCAGAGAACAGAGATGGGGCTCTGAGCCTGTGGGAGATGAGAGGAACCCCAGAGCCTGGCATGAGTGACACCTCCCCAGGCTTTTCCATCCTGCAGCCAAGGGGCCCAGCTGCCACGCATCCATGTCCTTGCAGAGAAGGCCCTGGGTTGCATCTCTGTGCCATCTGCGTGCAGTAATATGTGGCTGTGTTTAAAAGGGCCATGCAGGTGATGTGAGAACCACCTAGTTTTGGGAGGTGTCCTTGGAGATTGTGAACATGATAAGCGTTATAACAGAGAAGAGTTATACACTTATCATCGTTCCACCAATCATCTGAGGACCACCCATGTGCCTTCCTAGGGCAATGACATGTCCAACGGACATCCATACCAGTGGGCTGAGTGAGAACCCAGGAAAGCAGCAGGTCAGAATTAGGGTCTGGGAGGGCCTCTTCAGCCCAAGGCCAGGGTCCTTCATTGTGGATTGGGTCAGAGCCCCTGCATAGGAAGAACAAGAGGAGGAAAAGCCACAGGAGGATGAGAGAAAGACTCTTTTTCTCTCTGAGACTGCCCCTGGCTGGAGCCCTCATGGGAAAGGATGGCCTGCAGCAGGAGAGTGGGCCACAGCTCACATCATGATTCCACTCAGTGGGAAGGCTAGCCCAGCAGACCTCCCCAAACTGAGGATCCCCAAGGCCTGTGGGAACTTCTCACCTTTGGAAGGAGGAAGGGAACTGAATTCCTTCAGAACAAGCTTATGACACTGCAGAGTGGACAGGTCCCACACAAGACATTCAACTAAGATATGCATTTAAGTTATTAGTATTGCCCCCTTGTTTCTCACATATAACCCTTATTCTCATTTTCTGGGAACTGGAGTCATTTTCTACCCTTAATGAAAGGTAGGTCCAACTTCTTACGCAGGTTTCCCACGTTTTTGCTGGAATAAGGAGTCAGGCTGCAGTTTTTGATGTTTGACGCTGACAAGGTTCTCCCCTCTCTCCTCCTGAAAACATATAGAGAACCGGGAGATAAAGTGGGGACTCTCCCTAGTGTTCTGCTGGTGGGTGATTGAAACCACAGAAGACCGTCCCATTGGGGGGACCCTCCTCAACCTTGCCATGAATGACCAATGCAAACCAGAACCAGACTCCTTACCTGGTGAGATCCAGCCATTCCTGGCTGGCTTAAAAGGGTGCCCTGCTCTCAATGGTCTCCTCAATGAAGTGACAAACTTTTTCAAGTCCTTCTGTGTGTGACATCATCAACCTGGACATCTGCAGCAGTGTATGGGGGTCCCTCTACCTCTGCATGATGTCAACCGCTATTTCTTTCATTGACATGGAGTCAATTCAATGGCCATCCCCACCGGTGACCTCTGTCCTCTGGCATTGTGTTCATACACCTCTGGTGCCCAGTTCCCACTTGCACATGTCCTCCTGCTGGCTGGCTGGGACTCTGAGCTGTATGAGGCTGGGCTGCATTGTTGGTTCCCACAGAGTTTCTGGTTGGCTTCTACAGACATGGGTCAGAATAGCTGGTCATTTATTAGGAGAAGAGTAAGCAACTGTATGTGACATTCTGACTTTGGAATGAGTGACAATGTTTTCCTCCTATGACAGCAAGCCTCTATAATTCAAATACTTACAAGATACAGAAAGAATCATGAAGTGTGGAAGGATCCTAGGGTGATACTGTCATGGTGGAGAATCATTCTCACACCTGACAGGAAACCAGGCTTTAATATGTGGCAGGTGATCCTGGGGTGGACCCTGTATCCAATGTGCCCTGAGCACCCCTTGCAGTCCAGCCTTCTTGTCTCCCACAGGGAGATTTGTGTCTGGACTCACACAGACTTCCATTTACTGTGTCCCTCACACAGTAATACACGGCCGTGTCCTCGGCTCTCAGGCTGCTCAGCTCCATGTAGGTTGTGCTGGTGGGCTTGTCTGCGGTCATGGTGACTCTGCCCTGGAACTTCTGCATGCACCTTGTGTCGCCATCTCCTGGGTAAATTTGTCCCATCAGCTCAAGCCCTTGCCCTGGGGCCTGTCTCACCCAGAACAGCCAGTAGCTGTGGAAGGTGTATCCAGAAGCCTTGCAGGAGACCTTCACGGAGGCCCCAGGCTTCCTCACCTCAGCCCCTGACTGCGCCAGCTGCACCTCAGAGTGGACACCTGTGGAGAAGAATCAGCAGTGTTTGGAAATGTCCCTTGACTGTCCCTGAGCCCCTCCTCAACCCAGGGACTGAAGAGTTCTTTACCTGTAGCCAGTGCCATCAGGAAGAGGGTTCTCTAGCTCCAGTCCATGGTGAGGGGCTGTGCCGTAAGGACTTCAGGAGGGGAGGGTGTGGCTGTGGGTCATGCTCTCAGGACAGAGACAGAACCACTTTTAACTTAATCCACCTCTTCCTACTTGCATATGCATGAGGCACAGTGTTTCATAGCTGAAGACTTGACCCCCGCCCTGAGAGAAATACAGGACACAGGGTCCATGCTCCGTGGGAGTCTGAGGGTCGAACTCCTAATCCATGAGGCAGGACATGTGTCCCCTACCAGGTCCCTGAGCTCTGTGCTGGCATAGCTCCTACCTCAGAGGAACAAGCACCCAAAGGGCATGCTCCTTTTTGAGAAACCACTTTTGAGTGACACAGAGACCCCCTGGACCAATCTGGTCTTGGTTTCTGAGGGTCTTTTCACTGGGCCAATGTGTCTCCAAAAGTCTGCCCTTAGTGGGTTAATGAAAACATCGTGTCCCCAGCACTTTTAAATTCTGATGTAAAAAAGCCCCAGAAATATTGCCACTGATTGTGGCCTCTTCTTTTATGAAGTTTGATAAATGCTCTGAGAGAACAAGATATTAAAAGTCACTTCGTGCCTATCACTTACTTTAGATGTTCTCACGAATAGAGGAAAATGCAGGTCTTCACAGGAAATCCCTCCCCAGCTCCCTCTGCTCCTGCTCCTGGGGCAGCAGCCCTAAGATCATGGGTCCCAGGTGTCCCTGCTGCCCAGCCTGTGCCCTGGAAGGGAGGGTCCTGTCTGGGCTCACAGGGCATGAAATTTTCTGTGACCTTAGTGCAGAAATAAAGGTTGACCCTTCTCTTCAGAACACTCCCTGAGGGACACCATGTGCTTTGACATCTCTGGACAGAGATAATCGGCCTAACTAAACCCCTGTGACTCTCCAGGGAGCCCCAGCATGTGGCTCTAGAAGCCACCAGGGAGCCCCTTCCCTGGAGCTGCCAGATGCACTGATGCAGCTGGTATCCCTAAGTTCAGAAGCTCTCGAACAGGCTGGGGGACTCTGATGTCCTCAGGTTCCTCTTTGTGAAGGTTCCATCTGAGGATCCCTGCATGTGGCCCTGAGGTCAGAGCATGTCTACTGCTCAAATAATCACAGAGACACACTCAGTGATGGTTTTCAAGGTAATGAACTCCAGGTCTACCTTCTCCCCTGTTCCTACCCCATGGGCAGGGGCCACACATGGATTCCAGGCCTGAGAGAAACCTGTTAAGTGAGTGAGGTCAACTCTGTGACAGACACCCTGGCTTTTTGTCCTTTCTGGTTACCCCGCCCTGATGATTATCTTCCCCTTTACCACCTGCCTCAAGGAACTCAGAACCCACCTCCCGTGGGAAGGCAGGCCTGCTGCTCAGTGACCCACAACTGCACCTGTCAGTGGCTGCAGGAACCACCACCTCCTCTTGCAACTGAGTTTCCAGTTGGATCCTCATGGACATTCCTGCAGTGACCAGGGCATCACAGGTGAAAACTCAGACATGGTTGGTCACTCCTCAGGCTCCCTGTTAAAGGTGGACTTTCCTCAGGCAGGTCATGGAGGAGCTGTGGGGATGTCCCACATGTGGACTCCATGTCCCCGAAACCCAGCAGGCTGGCAGACACTCACTCTTCGCTTAGTTCCAGGGACACACAAGAAGACCTGTGTCAGTTTTCGCTGTCTGGGGAATGTCACAGGTGGTTCCTAATTAGAAAAACACTGAGAACATTCCCTCCTTTTTAGGGTCATGGTTCTGTGCTGGATTTTCAAGCATGTGTGAGGAATGTGTGCCACCACGTCATTTAAGTCACTGCACATGATCCTCCATGTTGATCTTGTTACCGTAATGTATTATCTCATTGCAAACTGCTTCAAGCAGGCATTCTGAGCAAATGTTCTCAGTAGTCTTATGAACTGAATAAATCTCTGTCATTTCAGTAAATGGTCATCATGAGCTTTTCCACATGGTGGCAGTTTGCAACTGGTTATTGTGCAAGATCAAAAGGGAGAAAAATCACTTGCAAGATTAATCCCTGAGGACCGGAACCCTGTGCCCTATTGTCAGTTCTACCTGTGATGCTGTCCCAGTGCACGCTGAGGACACGCGGGCTGCTTTACCACCCTCAGGCGCCTTTCCTGAGTCTCTGTGAGGCTCTGGTGTTTCCAATGGGCTCACTGGTCTGGGACACAGGGAACGTTAGGTAATAGCTTTGCAAATTAGTGTGACATTAATTAATGTGATCCTCCTGTTTGTTCGCTGAATGTATATAGATTTTGTATGTATAAGGAATTGATGCTCATATCACAGACAGTGGGACAGCCCAAAGCCCGTGACCTGTGGTTTCAGGCAGCAGACGCAGGAGAGCTCCTGCCATAACTCAGTTTGGCATGAAGGCTGAGGACCAGGGTGCCCACAGCACAAGGACACCTGTGTCTGACCTCTAGATCCCAGTACATAGTCAAGATGGAATTAATTTTCCCTTCTTCAGTCTGTTTCACTCAATTCCTTGGCGGAGTGAAATGTGACCATCTGCACTGGGAAAACAATCTGCTTTTCTGAGTCACCACCCCAATGGTAAGTTCATGTGTAAACGCATTTGGACAACCCAAGAATAACTACCAGCAAATTGTTTGGGCTCCTGTGATCTAGTCAAACTAACACAAAAACAAGAGTCACAACAGAGATATTTAGGGGTAAAGTTCCAAGGCAGAGACAGTTTTTTATCTGACCAAGGCATTTAGATAGAGGTGAACTAACCACTTTAGACTCATTGAGGTGAATGGTTTCTTAGGTACCTACATGATGCATGTCAGTTGAAGAGGAAGCTCCAGGCCGGAGATGAAACCAAACCTTAATTAATATTTATGTATCCAGTGCTGACAGAATCCGAGGGTCCAGAGTGCTCCCTGGTGTTTCCGGTCCCTTCTGCAGGGAGGTTTGTGTCTGGGCTTACACTGACTTCCCCTCACTGTGTCTGTTGTGCCGTAATACATGGCAGAGTCCTCGGATCTCAGGCTGTTCATTTGCAGGTACGCAGTGCTTCTGGAATCATCCCATGAGATGGTGAATCCGCCTTTCACAGATGCTGTATATTCTGTCTTGTGACTCCTAGCTGCATCTCTAATAAAACCTACCCACTCCAGTCTCTTTTCTGGGCCCTGCCAGATCCAGTTTATGTAGTTGTCACTGAACATGAATCCAGAACCTTTGCAATAGAGTCTCAGGGACCCTCCAGGCTGCCTCAGGTCCCCGCCAGACTCCACCAACTGCACCTCATATTGGACACCTGCAGACAAGAGATTTTCATTAGCAGCAGACACACACTCACACACACACACACACACACACACACACACACAGAACGCCTAAGTTTCTCAGTAATGTTACCATGTAAAAGCATCAGAGTAAGTGCCCAGCTCAGCCAGAACTTCATGGTGCTTCCTCTGGGTTAACTGCTGCAGTGGATGGAAACTGCAGAGACCCAGGGGCTCCAGCTGCTCTCCCTGAGGCGCAGGGACAACCAGAGCTCTCAGTCTATCTGCACCAGGTGACGCCCATTTACATGCACTCCTCCCCTTAGGGGCAGATAAGGCAAGTCTCTTGTTGCTGGCCCCCTCTTGACTAGAGGGAAGGCACTAATTCTCACAGTGGAGGCTTTTAAAAGCAGCTGTGTTGCTGTGTGCTGTAGACTAACATGTACACAGTCACTAATTTACAGGGATAGGCCACACGCACAGAGCTCCATGCTATTCAGATCGGAACCAATCTCCTATGTGACCTTGTCCACATATCGACACCCAGAGGGACGCCAACACTATCATCAACCTCCCTGGCTGAGGGCTATGGACACTGCAAGGGCTGCTCTCCGGTGCTTTCCAGACAGGCTCCCTACCCACTGCATGTCTGGGCCCCGAGAGCCCATCAACACCCCGAGAGATGGTGGGAAGCAGGGACAAAAGCATGGAGAGCATTCCTACTGCCCTGGACACCACCTATGCTCGCCTTCTGCACCCTCTTCCCCCTGTGGCTCCCCAAATGTCACCTCAAGTGACTGAAGTGCACAGAACACATTGATAATTGTTCAGTACAGGGTTACTATGATCCAAATGACACACTGTCATTATTATATACAATCTGTGGGTGGTGTGAAAAACAACATATTACTTAAAATGAGAAAGCCTATAGAAACCCGTAGTCCCACTATGCCAATGTCACACCCAATTGACACTCATGCCTACACCTTCACGTGCACATCAGCCATGTCCCTGTGCAATGGTGATTGGACAATACATGGATTTAAAGATTTTGCCTCCAGTGAAACCTGGACTTGGCTCCCTGCTGATGTGGCAAATGCTGAAAGGGTCATGGGTTACCCTCACTAATAAGGCTGTCTTCCTGCGGCATCTGCCTATGAGCCTCCCCTGGCCTTCAACCAGGAAACTGTGTCTGTGGAAGAAAACACCCCAGACAATCTGCTCTTGAACATCATTGGAAGGAAACTCATCATGCGCCTTTTAGACCCAACATGGCAGCAAAGTTCCTGGGAGTCGACTCCTGTATTAACATTACATTGCAATCCTGATCCATTTTGGGCACTGAGGCAAAGTACCATGGATGGTGTCATTGGCCAAAGATATAAATTTATTTATTAGAGAGGGGAAAGCAGGGATTCCAAGAATAGAAACTGGCAAATGTGAGGTCCTCTAAGAATCCACTTCCTAGAATTCTGGTTTTCATTTGCTGTAGTCTCAGAGGGTGGATGGGACAAGGGAGGATTCTCAGTCCATTGTTATAATGGCCCTAATTCCAACCATGAGGGCTCCCCCCTGAGCTGAAGCCCCCCACCAAGGTCCCACTTTCTAACACAACCACATGGGCCTGGGGTTTCATTGTGTGTGTTTCTGAGTGACATAAACACAAGCCCAAAGCAACAAGGAATGGGTCACATCGTGATTCCACCCAGTGGGAAGGCTACTGCAGTAGAGCTCCCCAAACAGTGGACGCCATAGACCTGTGGCAGCTTCTCACCTTTAGAAGCAGACAGAGGACCTAAGCCCTTCAGAACAAGCTGACACCCGTGCCAAGTGGACAGGTCCACCCTTGAGCCTGAAATAAGATGTCCGTGCACTTTCTTATTAATTTCCCCTTATTACTTACCTATAATGATTATTCCCACTTTCTAGGGATTAAAATTGTGTTCTACCCATAATGAAAGTTAGATCCAGGTTTCACTCAGGCTCCCTAGGTGTTCTATGGAATAAGAAGTCAGGCTGTAGTTTTCGATGTTTGGCACTGATAAGGTTCTCCACTCTGTGTCCTCTTGCACACCCATGGGGAATCTATAGAGAAAGTGGGGGCTCTCGCTAGTTTTATGCAGGTGGAAGATTGAAACCACACGAGACCTTCCCATGACCAGGACCCTCCTTAACCTTGTCATGAATGGACAATGAAAACCAGAACCAGACTCCTAACCTGACATGACCCAGCCATTCCTGGCTTGCTGAAAAGTCTGACCTGCTCTCAACAGTCTCTTCAATGAGGTGACAAATTTTTCATAGTCCCTCTGTGACATCATCAGCCTGGACATCTGTAACAATGCATGGTGGGGACTCTCTACCTCTGCAGGATCTCAGCTGCTGTATCTGACATGGACACGGAGTCAGGTGATTGACCATCCCCACTGGGGGCCTTTGTCCTCTGGCATTGGGTTCATACCCACCTGGTGCCCACTTTCTGTCTGCACATGTCCTCCTGCTGGCCGGTTGGGACTCTGAGATGTGTGGGGCAGGGGCTGAACTTTTAGTTCCAGCAGTTTCTGGTTGGATCGAGCTGATGTAGCTCAGAACAGCTGGTGGCTTGTTCGGAGAGGAGTAAGCTAATGTATGCAACTCTCTGCCTTGGTGCATGTGAGAGTGTTTTCCTCCTATGACGGCAAGTCTCTGTATTTCAGATACTTAAGAGAGAAGCACCGAATCATGAAGGGAGGGAGGCTCCCAGAGGGAAACTGATGTATGGAGAGTTATCTCCCCAACTGCCAGGAAACCAGACCTTAATCCATGGCAGGTGATCCTGGGGCGAACCCTCTATTCAGTGTGCCCTGAGAGCCCCCTGCAGCCCAGGCCTGTAGGTTCCTGGAGGGAGGTGTGAGCCTGGGCTCACACTGGTTTCCCCTCACAGTGTGTCTTCCTCAGTAATACTCGGTCGAGTGTTTGGTGTCGTGCTGCCCATTTGCAGGTGGAGCTCATTCTTAGTGTTGTGTCTGGAGATGGTGAATTGGCCTTTCACAGAGTTGGCACCGTTGGTTGAACCACCATTATTATTAATGACTGAGGCCCACTCAAGCCCCTTTCTTGGGGCCTGGCAGACACATTGTATCCAGTAACTACTGACGGTGAAACCAGAGGCTGCACAGGAGAGTCTCGGAGACGCCCCCCTCCCCAGTCTTCACTAAGGCTCCCCCAGACTCTACCAGCTGCTCTCCACACTGGACACCTTCAAAAGCAAAGATGTCAGGGCAGGAAACTGTCAACCATCCGCTGTTTCTCTCAGTCATACCCATTCATATACTAAGTGTCTTTTGTTCTCCATATATTACTTAGAAGGGCAACAAGGAAAACCCAGTTGAGCCTAAACTCCGCTGTGGATGGTCTGTGTTCAGTGCTGACCAGGGAGTAGGATCACCTGGGAACCCTGGAATTGGCTACTGTCCCAGAGCTGCAGGGTCAGGGCTGGGCTGCATTTCATGAGCAGTGGGGCCTGGTTGCCTGTCCTCCTGCTATACAGGGAGATTTGGTTTAGACTGTAAATGAAGGCCATGCTCCCAGGGTGTGACATGTCTGAGACTCATATCTGTCAAGAATTACTCCACCCATTTGAGCTTATAAGGTCTCCGCTGTGTCAACCTCTCCACAAAATGGGTACTTGACTTAGGAAATTTAATTGCCATAAAATAGAAGGGTTTAAAATGAGAGGTGCCTTTGAAACTCACCAGTAATGAAAACTCCAAGAGAATTCTACTCACATGACCAGAAGGAGAATTAATAGTGCAGGAGATTCAAGTTCAGAAGATGGGAAGTTCCATCTGAACCTATTTCCTCTACAAATTAATCAGAATATGAACTAAGGGCAGAATGTGTCCCTAGAGTTCATCGACCCAGGCTTAGAGGAGGTGGAGAATCTGTGAGGATCTTTGGGGAACAGAGGTGTGATCTCTATAGAGAAGAAGGCAGTGCTCCTGTGTCCTGTTCATTTAGTGGAGTTTTGGGCTCAATTTGCAGAAGCCACCCTGCCTTGTTTTCTTTTTTAATCTCTAGACTCTGTGGTAACATTAGGTTCAAACACTCAAGGCACAGAAAAAAACTTAGCCCTGATTAGGTCTCCTTTGTCAAAGATGTAGGTAGAAATTCAGAGTATGTTGAAATATTAGAAATTTGATTATAGAAAACCTTGATACCAACCACTAATAGAAAATTACAGATATAAATAAAATCATAATTGATCTGGAGAGCATTATTTTTCTTTATCCATTGATGACAGAATGAATAAAACATTCAAAGGACCTCCATGACTGGAGCTGGTGGCTCTAACTGTATAATAAACTGCACTGCTCACCTTGCAGTTCAGCCTGATGCTCCCCATCAGGGTCTGTGTCTACATGGATTTGTGAGGCAGCTGCAATCAGGGAGCAGGAGAGAGAGTATGTGGGGGCCCCTGAGTCTTTGAGACTTAATTTCACAAGAAGCATATCCTCCCCCTCTCACAGTCCCTATTCTTGTCTGCATGTGATCCATGGGAGTCTCTCACCATAGCCACTCATGATGTGCATCCAATGAACTTGAACCTGATGTACTGATTGTATCTCTGTACACCATGGGAAAGGAACTCTGTGCACGGGATGAATTACCATGGACAGAGAATGAACCTCGTATCAGCTGACACATGTGCTCTGACCACCAGACTCTACATGAATAAAAGTGTGTAGATGGCAGTGCCAGGTTGGTGATTGTTTAAGTTGCCAGAGAAACAAAGTGCTGGCTGGTTGGGAGTCTTCCACTGTCACGAGTGTCTCCATGTTTCTCCCAGCTGTGTGATGACATCTATACTGGCCCAGGGATAGGGACACACACTGCTGTATTCTCAGTTAAATAGACTTCTTAGGATCCTCCCCTGATGGAGGACTGAAATTACAATATGATGTCACAGACTGTCCTGGAACCTGGAAAACCTGTCAACCCTCATTGTTGGGGCCAGAATGTCATCTCTGTGATGGTTGGCCACAGACAGGAGTATAGATTTCTAGCCTTCAATTCCATGTACTTATATTTCCCCAAGCACACTCTCATTGTTCAGAAATAAAGGAACTTAGGACATGGAACTTGCTAGGGGTCACTGCAGTCCAAATCCTCAAAGGTGACCCAGACCAAGGATTCCAAGGTAATCCCTCCAGGAGTTGCCTCATTCAGAGGACACAGAGTCTCCCAAAGTCCCCCCTGCACAATCACAACAAATAACAGGGATCCTTCCTGGACCATCTTCCCTGCCATTCCTTGTGGTCCATGTGGCCTCCTGAAAACTTCCCTGAAAGTGTGACATGCCCGTGACAGCTTCAGTCCTGGCTCAGATCCTGACTGTGTGTGGGAGTCAGGAGGCCAATCACCCGGTCATCTCCTCAGCCCAGTCCAGCTGCTCCATCCCTCAGAGTGTGTGACACATGCAGGAAGAGTGTCGTCACATTGTGCCTCTAGCATAGACTTCAGGCCCTTGACCTGCAGATAGGTAGTGCCGACAGACATGTCCCTGGAGGAGACCACTCGTTCTGAGGAGTCCTGGGTATATGTGGCCTTCCCTGTGTTTGTGTTAATTCTGTCCAAAATTACAGGTCCTTTCCTAGGGCCTGTTCCACCCAGAACATAGCATGGACTGTGCAAGTGTATCCAGAAGCCTTGCAGGAAAACTTCACAGAGGCCCCAGGCTTCCTCACCTCTGCCCCTGACTGCACCAGCTGCACCTCGGAGTGGACACCTGTGGAGACGAGGCTACCGTGGTTGGATATCCCCCATGATCAACCCTGGTCCCCTCCTCAACCCAGGGAATCGGAATCCCCTTACCTGTAGCCACTGCTACCAGAAAAAAGGCACTCCAGTTCCCGTCCATGGTGAGAAGCTGTGCCATCCAGACTTCTGCGGGGGAGAGTGTGGCTATGGGTGATTCTTACAGGGAATAGACAGACCCACAAGTAACCTAGTCTCCCTCTTCGCATTTTCCCACCATGAGGCAGAGCACTTCCTAGTCGATTATCTGACCCCAACAGGGAGAGAGTAGAGGACAGAGAGACCATGCTCAGTGGGATTAGGAGGGTCCGAGTCTGCATCAGTGTTCCCTAGTGATTGTCCCCTGCCAGGTCCCTCAGCTCTGTGCATACATGGCTCCTCCCACTGAACAGCCAGCTGCCATAGGTCAAGCTCCTCACTGATGGTCCAACTCTAAGGAACACATAGACAACCTGGACCAGTCCTGCATGTTCATACATGTAGTGGTTTTTTTTTCTCCCTTGGATCAGGGTGTCTTAAAGTGGAGCACTGAATAAACTGGGAAAAAATCCATGTCCAGCTTCTTAAAATTCAGATATAAAGATACCCTAGAAATATCCCTGATGACTGTGGTTCTCGTGTCTTGAGTTTGGGAAAAAGCTCTGATGGCATAGGCATTCACAATCATATCATGTCAAACCCTTATTTTAGGTTTTTTAATGAAAATAGGAATACCCAGGCACTCAGAGGAAACCGCCCAGCTGCCTCTGCACTTGCTCCTAAGGCAGCAGCGCTGAGCTCACGGGTCCCACGTGCCCCCTTATGCCCAACTCCTGCCCTGCAATACTGGGTCCTATCTGAGCTCAGGGGCAGAGAATTCTCAGCATCCTGTTCCAGAGCTACAGGCTGCACCCTGACTTTGGGACATGCCCTTAGAATCACCATGTGTTCAGACATATCAGGACACAAAGAACTGACCTCAGTAAACTCCAGGGTCACTTCATGGAGCTCCAACTCGGGGCTCTGTGATGCCACCAGGGAGCCCCTTTCCTGCAGCTGCCAGATACACTGACTCAGCTGATATCCCTGAGTCCAAAACCCTCAGCAGCTTTGGGGACTTCTCATGTTCTCAGGTTCATCTGCTTGGTCCCGTGTGAGAATCCCTGCATGTGGTCCTAATGTCACTGCACTTGCACCTCTACTGCTCAATCTCTCTCCTTCTCTCTCTCTCTCTCTCTCAAATACACACACACACACACACACACACACTGATAATTTTCATGGTAATGACCTAAGGTCTCCCTCCTCCCCATTCCTAGCACATGGGCAGGATCCCCACTCTCACCAAACTGAGTTAGTCACCTATTTGATGACAGAACAAAAACAAATATGATTGATAGGGTGCATGGAGAGTGCACGCCATTGTGGTTTCCTGCTCTCCCAGCATCTGAACCCTGCAGAGATCCTGGAGAGAACATCCTGGTTTGTCCCTGGGACGGTCAGAGCCAGGGCACCATGTCCAGTCAGTATAGATAACTCTGACCTGATTTGTTGGGGGAGAGTCTCTGTGACCTACAGGACACAGGTGCCTATGCACACAGCACACAGCCAGGAGCTGCAAGGGCAGTCACAGGGGACATTGGAGGGGTGTCTCCCCAGGACCTGAAGCAGGTGCTGGTGCAGCAACAGTGGAGCAAGAGAAATGGTCCTGGGGTGTCAAAGTCTGTGCACCTGTATCAGGGGAGTTTTCCACTGCCCTCCCGCCCAGTGTCTTGAGCTCCCCTTGCAGCCCAGTCCTCCTGTCTCCCACAGGGAGGTTTGTGTCTGTTCTCTCACTGACTTCCCCTCACTGTGTCTCTCACACATTAATACACGGTCGTGTCCTCAGCTCTCAGGCTGCTCATCTCCATATAGGTTGTGCTGGTGGACTTGTCTGCAGTCATGGTGACTCTGCCCTGGACCTTCTGTGTGTAGTTTGTGTTACCATTATAAGGGCAAATTCGTCCCCTCCACTCAAGCCCTTGCCCTGGGGCCTGTCAGACCCAGTTCATCCAGCAGCTGGTGAAGGTGTATCCAGAAGCCTTGCAGGAGAGGCCCCAGGCTTCCTCACCTCAGCCCCCGACTGCACCAGCTGCACCTCTGAGTGGACACCTGTGGAGGGGAGGCAGCAGTGGGTGAAAATCCACTTTGATGGTCCCTGGTTCCTACCTCAAAGCAGGGCCTGGGAAGCCCCTTACCTGTAACCACGCCACCAGGAAGAGGGCTCTTCAGCACCAGTCCATGGTGAGGGCTGTGCAGTTGGGACTTCTAATGGGGAAGGTGTGGCTGCGGGTGATGCTCTCAGGACACAGACAGACCCACATTTAACCTAGTCTCCCTCTTCTCATTTGCATATGCATGAGGCAGAGTGTTTCATAGCTGACTACTTGGCCCCACCTGAGAGAAGGCAGGGGACACAGGGGCCATGTTGAGCGGGGGTCTAATGGATCAAACCCTACTCCGTGTGCAGGATGTGTGTCCCCTGCCAGGTCCCTTCACTCTGTGAAGATGTAGCTCCTCCCAGTGAGGAACAAGCCCCCACAGGACATGTTCACCTTTGTGAAACCACCTTCCAGTGACATGTAGGGCACCGGCACCAGCCTGACCTTGATATCTGAGCGTCTTATTCCTGGACCAGTGTGTCTCCAAAATGCAGCCCCTAGTGAGTTCATACAACCATCCCTGTGCTCAGCTCTTTATGATTTAGGTGAAAAGGAGCCCTAGAAATATCCTTATTGACTATGGTTTTCATGTCTTTCTGAGTTTGTTAAATGCTCTGACTGAACCGGGTATTTGCAGTCACCTCATGTCCAATTCTTATTTTAGATATTTTCATGAAGAAAGGAAGATCCAGGTCCTCAAAGGAAACCCCTCCCCAGGTCCTTCTGTACCTGCTGTTAGGGCAGCAGACTTGCCTGCGTGGGTCCCCTTTCCCCTGCTGCCCAGCCTGTGCTCTGCAGGCAGAAGGTGTTTTCAGAACTCACTGACCTGGGCCCTTCCATGGCTCTAGTGCAGAATTAAAGGCTGAACCCTGACTTATGGATGCTCTCTCAGGGACACCATGTGACTTGACCTCTTTGGACACAGAGAACTGGCCTTACTAAACCCCAGTGACTCTGCAGGGAGCCCCCAAACACCAGGGAGCCCCTTTCCCTGGAGCTGCCAGATGAAATGACACAGTCAGCACCCCTGAGTCCAGAAGCTCTTGGGGCTTTAGAGGCCTCAGATGTGCTCAAGTAACTCTGAAGGAAGCTGCCATCTGAGTACCCCTGCATGTGGCCTTAAACTGCACTTCTGCTGCCCAACAAATGACACACAGGTGCATGCACACACACACACACACACACACACACACTCACATTCACTCACACAGCTGCCCTCGGTCATGTTCCACCCCATGGTGTGTATCTGTGTGCATTCTTGTGTGCATATGGGGGCCTGCACACACACCTATGTGTGTGCACTGATGGTAGTAGCAGCAGATGAGTGTCACATCTGCTGGTAGTTCCATCGTATGAGTTACACATGTGGTCGACTCCCAAAGGCTGGGACCAGATCAGGGCTTAGCTACCAGGAAAAGTTTGCAGTAGATGCCTCTAGACACTGAGTGGTAACACCCTATCCAAGGAGAGCTCCAAGTGTACGCTGGAGTGTTTGGTCAGGGAGCTGGAAGGGCTGGGAAAGAATAAGACAAAGAACAAGGCAGGTGGACCAGTGGGGAGGGCGTCCAAGGCAGGTGCTCTCCGCAGGACTGGGCTGCCCAGACCTCCACTCACAGCGTGGATCATGGGTGTTCAGCCTTAGATGGGTTTTTCTGGGGTTCTAATGTCAGTTACACAGGCACTCCCAACAGGGAGCTCTTGGCTCCTTTCCATGAATTTAGTTACCATGTACACTTTGTGAGCCAACTGCAGGTAGGCATTGCATTTGACTGCATGGAATATAGAGAGATAGAAACGTGGGTAAGACATGTTAAGGACTAGAAAAGGTTACACCTCTCTGAAAAAATGAGCAGCGCACCTTGTCACACACCCACAGAGCAGGCCACAAGGCAGACTGTGCTTGGGGGAGGAACAATGATGGGATCACAGAATAGGGAAGGGTTACTTCCTGCTTGGGAACTGAGGGAAATTTCAAGTGGCAGCCAAAGTGTGTTAAAAAGGCCAATGATGGTGGGAAAGGCATTTCCCCTGGAGGCAATGATGTTGCCACAACGTGACCCTAGGCAAATGCTGGGTGCATGAAGGGCTGTTTCCTTGGCCTAGATGGGGACTCACTAGGAGAGAGAACAGGGAGACAAGGTTGGGAAGGTAGTGGAGGGCCTTGGGCACACCGAGAGCCTTTCCAGGGATAATCAGAGATCATCGGTACATATTTATTTAGCATCTTCAGGGCACTGAAAATGTGGGGGGAAATGTGGCTCAATGCGTGCCCTTGCTGGGCTCATAAACAGATGTGACGGCAGCCTTCCGGGAGGTGAGGGTACACAGAAGTGATTGCCTGAAGGGGGTTCACAAGAGATGGTATTTAAAGCGCCAGGTTGCCAGGCAGACAGTGAGGTGGAGGTGGGTGGGCTGGGCAGTTGAATGCATTGCATGTGAAATACCAGCAAGGCCAAGGTGGGAGCCCTGGAGGACATCAGGCACGTTGGGGCCAATGATCAGAAAACGGGTACTAAGTGATCACCGTGTACTAGGCCCTGCTCTGTAATCTGGGGATACAGTCACGGAGACCAACAAGGCCCCGCCTTCATTCTCCTTGGGAGAAGAAGCAAAGGCTGACGAGAGTGGACATGATAGGGGCGCTATCGGAGTGTGAGAAGCCTTCTGAAAGAAATGAGCAGGTTGATACTGCGGAGAGGAACTGGAGCAGAGGGCATAGGGGGAGGGCTCCGTGCAGATGGACAGACCTAGATCAGGACCCCGCACAGCAACAGTAGCGTGAGAGGAGGTGCACTTGGGGGAGTGGGCGCCAAACCCAACAGCCTCTCTCTCTGAGACAGTGCTCTCCGAAACCGGGGTAGAGATGGCCTCTGGAAGCTGAATCTGCAGGCAGAGAGCTGCTGCTCCCAGCCTGTTCACCTTCTGTCTGCAGGCCTCCTGTAGAGAAACCCTTGGAAATGTTGGAGCAGCCTCCACCCCCGGTTCTGCTTTCCAAAGGAGGCTCCCAGGCGCTGGACCGCTCAGACTTCCAGGGGAATGACAGGCAGTGAGTGGGACGGGTGGCACACTCCTAGAAGACAAGGCAGGTTGTCTTGGTAAATGTGCGTGTGTGTGCCCTTCAGAAAGGTGTATGAAGTCAGCTGCGTGGCTCCGCCCAGGGCAGTCCTGGTCCTTTTTGGATTATGGTCCCCTTGCCCTTCATTCTCTGGACACCAGGGGGCAGCAGAGCCTTGAATTTGGCACGCTGCGGGACCAGAGGAGCTGGAGGACTCACACTTCAGCCTGGCTCACCCACCACTCGGTGGTTGGCCTGAAGCCAGCTCCCCTGTTCAACCTGAAGCCTGAGTGGGATGACCAGGAAGAGGAAGCCCCGCCTGCAGAGAGCACCCTGATTCTCACTGACGTTTACTAAACCATATGTGATACACACCTCCTCCTCCTCCACAAGGGAAGCTCAGGCCTGGGAAGGCTAACACACGTCTGCCTGCTCCAGGGCTGAGCTAGGAACAGGCCCATAAGTGGCCCGGATGGCAGACTGAGTGACAGGTACCAGGGCTGGTCCCTGGAGGGGATGTCCTCCATGCCGGGCACTGTCTGCTGCAGTGAATACCTCCCCAGAACCCAGGACTCTGGGGCAAGAAAGTCAAGTACCGCGGATAGGACATAGTAAACCCATCAGATCCACTTCACAGCTGTTAAGGCCAATGTCATGTGTTAGGTCCCATGTTAGTCATAGGGGTACAACTACCCTATGGGGGAGAGGTTCTTCCACAAAGTTCACAGTCAGGTGGGCAAATGCCCATTGCAATATAGTCTGGTAAGTTCAAAGAGCAAGAGAGATGTTCATGGAATTGGGGAGCACAAGAGTGGTGTATGAACCTAGATTTGGGCTTGGGGTGGAGGGAGGTCAGGGAAGGCTTCCCAGAAATAATGCCAAGGCTGAGTTTTGAGGATAAAAGGGTTTAACCAAGCAAAGGTAGAGAGGGCTTTCCAGGCAAGGGAACTGGTTAAGCAAGAGGTCAAAGTTAAGCAGCAACATGGGAGGGAGATCAAAAGAAGTCCCAGTGTGTTTGACGAAGCTCTCACTGAATGCCCTTTAATGTTGTAACACTTAGTAGGCGTGTGCTCCAGTGTTCTGGCTCTCGCCCACCACTCAGGGCAGTTCAAAGAGCTCCCTGAACAACTCTGTACATTTCCACAGGAGATTTGGGGAATTGAGTGTTGCCAGGTTAGGGCCTACAGGATTAGGGAAGGTTGGGTGCTGGAAGGGAGCCTTGGAGGCTGGGAGATTAGTGTCTGGTTGGGCCTTTCCCTCTGAGGACCTTCCTCTTCCCTTAACAAGCGATTCCGCTTTAAATTGGAGGCTGATGTGGAAGTTGACAAAGGACATAGCGATGAGAACATTCAAGAGGAATCCAGAGGTTAAGACTGTAAACATATAAACACAATTTCAAAATCAAAACCCATAAAGCCAAAAATTGATTCACTAGGTTTCATGAAAGTTAGATTTCTGGTTACTGAAAGACCTCATAGCCACGTGATCAGGCAGTCAGATTGGAAGAAATATTTGCAATGGATAAAACCAACAGGGAACATAACCTTCTAGAATATAGACATCAGCAACCACAACAACAGGGCATATAAAGAGAAAAAAGAACAAGGATGTGATCAGGAAATTTAGAGAAGAGGAAATGCCAAGGTTAGCAAGTACAGCGTGCGAAGCAAGAGAATTGTCTAATTCTTCGCCAGTTTTCACGTCTGCTCTTTGAGAAGCTGCACTACTGCTCTCAAGCCCCTCGCCTCGGGCCGTGTGACTGAATTTTGGCCCAAGGAATGTGAATGGATGAGTGTGGCACTACTTAGATGGTCCCAGAAATCTCGCATGACACTCTCTGGGGGATCTCTCTTCCCTGCCCTGTTGGTTGGATAGAGAGGATTAGTGGAGGTCTTGGGCCCCAGAAGACAACAGGGCCACACACAGAAGTCTGACCACTGGAGCGGTGCCCCTGCCCTGGCCTCCACCACACTGGAGTGTGATGTGAACCAAAAAGAAGATTCATTTTGGTAAGCCACTGACATTGGGTCTTACCTCACTGATATGCATGTTTAGAAGTGCTCCAACTGATCAGAGAAAGGCAGGATTTAAAAAGTGTACGACTACTCATTTTTGTCAGACTGGTGAAAAAATTGCAAACATTCTGGAAAGGGTTGGAGGTATGCAAGTGTGTGGTGATATAGGAACTCCCATAGGCTGCTTGTGGGACACAGGCTGGTGTAGCCTTGCTGGGGGCAACCTGGTGGTTCTTGCTAAAATTAAACATGCAGATATCATTCAGCAGTTTTAGTCCTGCGAATATACCCATAAAATTTTCGTACAGGTCTATACAGGGGAGACATGGATAGCTACAGAAACACTGTGCTGGAGAGTTAGGGGCATTCTGGGAGTCTGTCACTGGGGGAGGAGATAAGCAAATGAGGGGATGCACACAAGAGGTGGGGAGCTCTGCAATGGCAAGAAGTAATGGGCCACACATCCACATGCCAAAGTGAAAATGATGTAAATAAAAATACATCCATACAAAACAACAGTATGCATTTTACAAAAGTACACATACAGAGAAGGATCCACACCCAGCAACTTAGATGTGGAGAACGAGGGTGGAAAATAGAAGGAGAAGGGGAAATAGAATTGAATGAAGGGCCTCTCTTTCAGTAAGCAGACTAACTTCAAAAGCTTCTGACAAGGGATCGAAAGACTGGCAATTACAGCTTTTCACTTCGGAAGCTCGGCTTCCTTTGCAGGATCTGATTCCGTGAGGTCGTTACATCCATCCCCGTTTTTTTAAGGCCCGTATTCAGCCTTCCCTGCTGGTTTCCCCGTTTCATGAGCAGTCTCTTTTCATTGCCTGACCCCATGCTTGCCCAACAACGAAACAAAACCATAAAAGAGGAAAATATTACAAGATCCATTCTTAGTCCAAACAGCTTTCACTCAGAGCATAAAACTATTTGCTTTTTACATACGTAATACACAGATGAATAAACGAGTGAAATGCATTATCCTTATGTTTGTGTAGCATTATTAGTGATGTGTCATTCATGTGTGTGTGCGTGTGTGTGTGTGTGTGTGTGTGTACACCACAACAAAAATTAGTAGGAATCAAGAAAAAAATCAGTGGACCAGTGATTTTTAAAGGGCTGAAACGGCTGGTGCTTGCAATGTGCTTACAAAGAAACTGTCAGTGTGTGAGTTCTTTTTATCAGTTTGTTGGTTCATCTTATTCTAATAAATCAAATCTTAATAAGTACTGTAAGCAAGCATGTGACATAGGAACATCCCACCAAGGAGGAAAGGAAACAAAGCAAAACAATAAAAATAGCAGAAAAACCACTTCAGTTCTCAGCTTTCGCCAGGCAGGAGTGTGGAAGCTCCATGACGATTTTCAACCTCCCTGGGTTTTGCCATTGTAGCCACTGGGCACACGCTGATCCCCTGCAAGCTGGCCAGCTGCCACAGCAGAGCTGCTGGTCTCTGGCTCTGCCAAAGGCCCCCGTACCATCTCCCTGCATTTCACAAACCTGCAATGGGGGGTGGCCTGGGAATGGGCACTCCTTGGCTGGAGTATGGAATTAGCCCAGGCTACGTTTTTTTCCAAGGACCCCTTAGCCACACACTGCCCCAATATCCTCCTTCCCTTAGCCTGGCGCTTCGCCACCACCCACCCTGCCTTTCCTTCCCCTCCTCGCTTCCTTCTCCAGACTTTCTGTGACCTGGGAGACTGATTTAAAATTTGGAGACATGTGGTTATAGATAAGCAGACAACTGGATAACTAGAGTTTCCGGCCGAAGCAGTATCTGCGTGGCTGTGGTTTTCAACCCAGCAAGCTGTGAGTGTGCACTGCTAGAACCATACGAAGCATGGGGTGTACACGCACACCTCTCATGGTGTGATGGGACAGCCTTCTGTCTTCTCCACAGGTAGGCAGGGCTCTGAACAAAGGAGGAAAACCAAGAGGCTGTGGACTCCAGGAAAGGGGTCCCTGCCTCCCTGCAATTAAGGTTCAAATTACCTACCCCAGAAGTCACCGTATGTACCCATTACAATCTGAAGCAGGCCCTGTGGGATCAGATTTGATGAGTTATCGTTTTGCTTGCAATTTTGTTTATTTATTATTGATAAAATGAAAGGCTCCCCAGGTGCTGACTCCTCTGACTCCAGGAGTTGCTTAATTTGGCTTGGCCTTGGGTTCTGACCTGGGGGCTGAGAGCTGCCTCAGGTCTGGTTGGAGCAGAGAGCCAGGTGGAGGCCAGGTGAGGCCTCTCTGCTGCTCCAGCGCAGCCCCGCCCTCTATGGCACAGGCAAGGGCGATAGGAGCAGGCTCTCCATTGCTGTGGTTTACTCTGCGGACATTCCTTCCTTGAAGATGAGCCATGGCACATCAAAGGCATGATCCTTGCCTACCGGAGTCTGAGTCATGTCTGCAGTCTCCAAGGCCTCTGATCTAAAGTGGGCCTTGATGTCTGAAGCACGGGGGGTTTCTTCCAGGGTTGGAAAGAGGAACGTGGTGTGAAAAATGAGTAGCTGTTTTGATAATGTTCCCTGCCATCCTTGCCTGCTTTTCGTTGGGATACCGGTTTATCCTTTGGCACCATTGAGTGATTGAACCTAACCCCACTGGATAAAACTGAGTAAAAATAACCACGCTGGGGCCTGCCTCACGGAGGAAACTTGGGAAGATCTCTACGATCAAGTACTTGATCGTAGATGTTAATATCCGTGCTTGTTTCTAAAACAACTCTACATCTAGACATGCAGGTGTTTTATAGAGTCATGAGATATGTCATCCATGCAGAAGTGTGCATAAAACATTCATATAGCATGCAAATATTAATATAAAATGAACATTAGGTAACCTGCCCCAAGTTAAGAAAAAGAGCAATGCAAGATCCTGGAAGGACCCCTTCACCCACCTGAGCACAGCCCCTTTCACTCCAGAAGCAACCACTATCCTGATGTCTAAAGCAATCATTTCATTGTTTTACTTTATAGCTTACTATTCATTTATTCTTCATTAAATAATATTATTTGCTTTTGCTTGTTTTCACCTTTATATAAATGGGATAAAAATGTAGGTCTTCTTTGTAACTTGTTTCTTTCACTCATTTTGGAGAATCACGTAAGTTGATATCTATACTGCTAACTGGTTTTTCATTGCTGTATAGGCCAATGTATTTATTCTACTGATGCCAGTCATTTAGGTTGTTTCTAGTTTGGGGCTCTTTCAAGCAATGATGCTGAGAACATTCTTGTGCATGTCTAAGTGCCAAATTTTGTCTAGGTAGGTCCCTGAGAGTGCAATTGCTGAGCATAGTGTATGCACGAACCCTACTCTACTGGCTAATCCTATTTTCCAGAATGATATACCAATGTAAATGCGCACTCAAAGTAAATGAGAATACCTATGATCAAAAAATCTTTGGTGCTGGTCGTGTAACCTAAGCCAAGGTTCGACTGCCTGCCACAATGAAAGCCAAACTCATGAGACAGGTGCTGGTGAAAAAGGAAGGAGGCTGTATTCAGGTGTCAGCAACCTTGATGATGGGGGACTCTCATGTCAAAGCCCATTTCCCCATCCCAGTGCAGGCAAGGGTTTTTATAAGGAGTGAGAGGGACAAGGAGAACAACACGATCAGGACAGAGGCTGCAGATGTGCAGGCAGTGCCCTTGCTGGTCCCAACCTGGATCTTTAATGTCAGTGTCCTGGAGCTGGTAGGTGCCAGCCAAATTCCAGCAGCTGGGTGACCGATGTCACCTGAAATCATGGTCAAGGCCATTTCTTGCTCAAGCAGGATCTGAAACGGCTGGTGCTTGCAATGTGCTTACAAAGAAATTGTCAGTGTGTGAGTTCTTTTTATCAGTTTGTTGGTTCATCTTATTCTAGTTCTATTTCTAGTTCTAAGCCATAGTATAGAGTTTTATTCCTTGTTAGAGTGAGATGTTATTTTTGCCAATTCGATGACTGTGTAACAATATCTCATTGTGTTTTAACGTGAATTTCACTGATGAGATTAAGCATCTTTTCATAGATTTATTGGCCATTTGAATTTCCTTTCTTATAAAGGATCTATTTGGGTCTTCTGTATTGCTCTTTATTTTCCTTATGACTCACAGAACTTCTTTATAAAGTCCAGACCCTAGTCTTTGTCAGCTTTGTGTGTTCTAGTATCTTTCCCCACTTTGGCTTATCTCTTAGTTCTCTTAAAGCGTCTTTGGTTGAACAGATATTCTCAATTGTTATATACTCAAATTGATAAATCTCTTATTTACAATGAATGGTACTTTTATCTGGCTTAAGAATTCTTTTTCTACCCCTTAGTTCATAAAGATATTCTTCTGTAGGGTCTTCCAAATCCTTAGAGTTTTGCCCTTCATATATAGGTTTTAAATCTTTCTGAATGGATTTCTGTGTGAAGAGAGGTTCTAATTCCATTTTCCCCCCCATGGATACTCCATTATCCCACACCACTTATTGAAAAGTATTTTTTTTTCCTGCTGAGCAGAGATATCACCTCCATTGTATATCAAATATTCATAAGGTGTGAGTCTTTTTATGGGCTCTACTCTGTCCCAATAGTCTATATGCCAATCCTTGGACCAATATCACACAACCTTAATTACTTCGGCTTTATAATAAGTATTATTTCTGGTAGAGCAAGTCCTCCTACCTCATTTTTCTTCTTCAAGAGGAGCTACTCTTGGTCCTTGGCACTGTCATATATATTACAGAGCTGGCTTGTCAAGTTCCATCAAAAATCTATTGGGATTTTAATTGGGATTTTACTGAGCCTCTAAATCAATTTGGAGAGATATGACATCTTTACAAACTTGGCTTCTCTAATCCATGAAGTAGTATGTTTCTCCATTTATTTAGGTCTTCTTTTTGTCTTTCAATAAAATTTCATAATTTTCTCCATTAATGATTTGTACATATTTTGTTGGGTTTATTCCTGGGTACTTCACATTTTCTGATGCCATTCCAAGTGATGTCTGTTTTAACGTTCATCTTATAACTGTTGCCCGTTAGGCCCTGGCCAGTGTGGCTCAGGTGGCTGCAGTGTCATCACATAGATCAAAAGGCTGAAGGTTTGATTCCTGGTTGGGGCATATATCCAGGTTGCAGGTTCAATTCCCTTTTGGGGCACGTATTAGAGAAGGCAACCAGTCGATGTTTCTCTCTCACTTTATGTTCCTGCCTCTCTCTCTCCCTCTCTCGCTCTCTCTCTAAAAGCAAGAAAATTTAAAAATGTCCTTGGGTAAGGATAAAAAAATGAATTGTTGCCTGTTAGAAATTATTTTAATGTTTATACTGATTCTATATGCATAAAGTTTGATAAGTTCATAATAATTCTAGTAATTTATTGATTTCTTATTTTCTATATATACCATCATTATATTAATTGATTATTATAATAGTTTTCTTTTCAGTGCTATACATTTTATTTATTTTCCCTATCTATAGCATTTTGAATGTTGAATAAAATTGGTAGGTGTTAGCATTCTTGTCTCTACCCTCAAGTCTAAGGGAAAGCTTTAAAATGAATCATTGTAAAGTGTAGTGTTTGTTGAAGTTTTTATAGATAACCCTTCTCACAGTAAGAAAGTTCCAGTTTATTCTGAGTTTGTCAGGATTGTTTTTATTATGAATGAATGTTGAATTTGTGGTTTTTTCTCTGTATATCTATTGAATGGGTCAGAGGCTATTTCTCTTTTGATATGTAAGTGTGATTATTTACATTAATTGATAATTAAATGTTAAATCTTCTTGTATTCCTGGGATAAACCCACCTTGGCCAAAGTGGGTTTTAATTACTAAAAGAATAAGCTCTTGAGTTAGACAGCTTGTGTCACACCTATAAAACCTGGTTATGGCACTGCCTAGCAGCGTGACCTGGGCAAGTCACTTGACCTCTCTGTGCCTTAGTCTCCTCATATGTTGAAATAGCAGTAATAAGAGTACCTAACTCACAGAACTACTGTAAGCTTTAGTGACATGTCCAAAATGCTTCAACCAGGGCCCAGAGTATGGTAGGTCCCTGCTGGTTTTAGTTAGGAATCTTGTTCTTCTGTTCATGAGGGACTTTAGCTTGTAATTTTTCTTTCTTGTAAATAACCTTGGTAGTAGTCTTTCCCTAAACCTATAAAATTAATTGATGGGTGTTTTCTCTTTTTCTATTTTCTGAATGAGTTTGTAGAAGATTGGAATTACTGATTCCTTGACTATACAGTAGAACTGATTTGTGAAGCCATTGTTACTGGACTGAGCTAGGTCTGGTTACTCAGTAGCTTCCTGCCAATGAAATCATGCTGAACATGGAGTTGAGTTTCATCATCGCAGGTATAGGTGGGGACATTCCTGCACATGAACAGTGGGAAAACATGTGTATATATACATGGCATGTTAAAATGGCAGGGAATCTCCACCCAGGGGGTAGATTTTAGTAATATGATGAAGGTATGATGAGAGTAGTTTGTGAAGAGATCAGTATAGAGTCCTCCAGGAGGCTTTGATCAGCTGCGGGTGGTTTAAGCTGGATTAGCCTCCTGGTTCTGCACATCATCCTTGGCTTCTCCCTGAAAAGACAGGTCTGGCAGTGGTCAATGACAGGGAGGGCATAGGCCTGGAAGAAAGTGTAACGAAACCTCAGCCCCTCTGTTAAACTCTCAGCAAATTGCAGGATGTGGTTATACAAACCTTGTAACAGGGTGACCTAAAGCGGTTTACAGGTTAAAGTAAACAAAGTTGTGAATTCTGAATAAAAGCTACTCTATGCCAGGCTACTTGCAAGCTGCAAGCATGCATATATACGTGTGTGTGTGTGTGTGTGTGTGTGTGTGTGTACACGGTTATATCATCCGCCCTGAAGGTTTTACGTGGGAACAATTTTCAGTTTAAATTCTTTAATGGTTATAGGTCGTTTCATGATTTGTAAGTGTTGTATATTAACTTAGGACCTTGTAAGTCTAAGATTTCAGTATATTGGCATAAAGTTATTCATAATATCTTATTATTTTTTAAAGGTCTGCAGAATCTGCCATGAGGTTCCCTTTTTCATTCCTGACATCAGATATATGTACCTTCTCTTTGATTTTCCTTGATCATTCTAAACAAAAATTTGTGAGTTTTATTAGTCTTTTAAGGGAGCCAACTTTTGGGCCTTGCTGATCCTCCCTATTATATCTTAGTTTTTTATATCATTAGTTTCTGCTCTGTATTATTATTTTTATTTCTACTTATGTCTATTTGCTATTCTTTTCCTAACTTCATAAGCTCTTTAACTTTCTGTTCTTCCTCTTTACTAGTATAGACATTTGAGAAATAACGTTCCCTTTTAATAATGTTTTAGCGTCAACACACAAATTTTGATATGTAGCATTTTTTATCCCTTAGTTCAAAAAGTTTTATAATTTCCAATATGATTTTTTTCTTTGACCTATGGGCTATTTATTGGTACATTCCTTAATTTCCAAACAAAAGTGGGTGTTCTCGTTATATTTTAATTCTTACTTTTAACTTAAATACACTGGTCAAAGAATACACTCTGTATAATGTCCTTCCTTTGAAATGTGTGGAAGCCTGCTTATGGACCAGCACAGTAGCGTTTAATGGCCTCTGTGTTCTTGAAATGAACATGTAGGTGTTGGATTCCATATTTTATGTGTGTCCATTAAGTCGAGTTGATTAAACCAGCTGTACAGAGCATAGGGAAAATAGTAAATACTGTCATTATAACTTTTTATGGTGACTAGATTTATTGTGGTGGGCACATCATAAAAAATATAAATGTCATATCACTCTGTT
Source organism: Mormoops blainvillei (assembly GCA_004026545.1). Lineage (NCBI taxonomy): Eukaryota > Metazoa > Chordata > Mammalia > Chiroptera > Mormoopidae > Mormoops > Mormoops blainvillei. Next base: position 91,993 of record PVJD01001104.1, on the reverse strand, counting down.
GTATGCCTGAAACTAACATAACCTTATATGTCAGCTATACCTTAATTTTAAAAACCCTGCTGTTGCACAATTTTACTGAAGTTTTTGTTTTCAACTGTCCATTTATGACCCTCTTATTTCATGCTTTGTATTTGCTCTGACAGGTCTGTCTTTCTTTCTCCCCTCAGTCCTTGCCTTCTTCTAAATTGATTTTTTTTTTGGTCTCTCCATTTCCCCTTTCCCTGTAATGGGAAAGCTAATGCCATTTGATTCTATTGTTTCTGTAATGTCTAAAATTGGAGCATGGGCATTTTACTTTGGATCTCATGAAGCACTAAATGAGTGGGTGAGAAAGCGAGGTGGAGGAAAAGCCAGGGTAGACTTCATGAATGGACCAGTTACTGCTGTGGGCACTGGGGCCCAATCCTGCTGGGGCCTCCAGGAGAGTATGGAGAACATACCTCAGCATTCCTATCCCAGGAACAAGGCAGCTTATTTCAGAGACTGTAGGCTGTCACTGGGTGAGGACCTGAGGACCAGGCTTTACTGGTGTGTCTTACGTGGAGGCTGAATATGCTCCTGCAACCAGAGAAATTCCTCAGGCAGTCTCATGTGCTTGCTGTAGAAAAACACTGGCTTCCTGGCTGGTGTGGTTTGGTGGACTGAGTGCCAGCCTGAAGACCAAAGGATTGCCGGTTTGATTCCCAGTCGGGGCACATCCTTGGGTTGTGGGCCAGTTCCCCAGTTGGAGGAGTGCAAGAGGCAACTACACATTGAAGCTTCTCTCCCCCTCTTTCTCCCTCCCTTTCTGTACAAATAAATAAATAACATCTTTTAAAAAGAAAAAAAACATGGGCATGTGCAGGCATGGTAAGTGCTCAGAAATATGGGCAGGGCACCATCATCTGCTTAGAATTATACTGTGCGTAATTAACATCAAAGCCTAAAGATGATCAGTGTTTTACCCTTCCTAGACACTACAAAGATGTAGGATACTTCAACTCCATGTAGTGACCCACCCTTGAAATTTATATGTCATTGTTATTGTGTATTTTCATTCTGTCTTGCTTATTTTAACCACATATGGGATTATTTTTTTAAATGTCCGTTAGAATTACCCACATATTAACCTGTTTAATTATTCTTCATTCTTTCTTGTACCTCAAGCCTTCTATTGGGGTCACATTCCTTCAGTATGAAATATTTTATATTAGAGAGCTGCAAACATTCACTTTTCTGGTCTGAGAATGTTTTTATTTTGCCTCAATTCTTGAAAGACTTTTTCTGGTTTTATAATTCTAAGTTGACAGGTATTTCGTTTTACTGTATTGACAATATTGTTCTGTCTTCTCCCTGCAAACTCAGCTCTCAATGAAATTGTCACTCTTTAAAGTAATCCGTATTATTTCTGGATAGTTTCAACATCTTCTTGTAGTCTTTGGTGTTTTCTGGGTGTTTCTAAAATCTTCCCCTAGTCTTTGGCGTTGTGCAGTTTAATAAATAAATTGTCCAGGAGTAGGCTGCATTTTACCTATGTTGCTTGGGGGTCACTGGACTTCTAAATGTAATCTTTCATAGAACTGTTACAAGGACTGAATGAGTGAAAATTTGTAAAGACTGTAGGCTAGTACCTGCACTAAAGAAGGGCTCAACAAAGACTACTTATTATTGACTCTGTGCATTTATATGTGTGCCAGTTATTAATTCATTGCTTCACAGTGCCAGCCCACCTGTCTCTATTTTGTGACGTGAGAGCCGGACTCTGCAAACACAATTCTCCTTTCCAGGTGGCCTGTATGGTTGGTCCTGCCAGTGGGACACTGGAGGGATACAAAAAACTCGAGGAGGAGGAAGGGACATGTTACTTCCTGTTTGTTTGTTTTTTCCCCCCTGAGGTCTGGCTGTGATCTTGTGATGCTGCGAGCAGTCTTTAGGAGTGATCATCTTCACCTGGCTAGTGACTCCGTGCAGGGCTTATCCCTGCAGTGGCATTTCCTGGGCTCCTGAGGTGGCCAGCATTTATGCAGCAGCTGGCCTTTCTCCTCAGGGCTAGGACTCTCAGTTCTATGAGCCTGTAACCTAAGTTTCTAAGTTTTCCCCTGGTTCCCTTGTTCTATCAGCTCCAGCAGTTTTCTGTGTTTGCCATTTCTGTTACGCCTTTGACTCTGTTACAGCTTTGACTCTCTAACTTGTACAATATCGTTCATTAGTGTTGGATTCTCTTCCACTGTTACCCTGATTCATTCCCTCTCTGTTCTCCATAAGGGGCTCTAATTTGATAGATGTTTGATCTCTTCATTCCAGACTCTATGACTCTTAGCTTTTTCTTTAATAGTTATCATTTCTCTTTCTCTGCTAGATAATTTCTTTTGACTTTTTTATTTACAAATTCTCTTTAATGATGTCTAATATTCTGTTAAACTCAATTCTATATATATATATAATATGACATATTTATCTCTATATATCAGCATTTTTAGTGGTTTACAGGAAAAGGGTTATGTCTTGAGAGCTAGTCAGACTTATACTACAAACTGATAGGTTAGATGTAGTATCTTTTTCCTAAAAAAAAAAGTAAATGATGTTTATATTTTAGGCTTACATAGTAGAGTTTAACAACTGAGCTGATCTAGTAGCCTCTGGAGTGGAGTATGATATTTTGGGAGAGAGTGACCTACTTTGTGCACTAAATATTGTAGAACTCTTTTTTCCTGGGTTCATGACCTGAGATAATAGACCAAAAGCTTTATCAGCAGACCACATGGGAAGAGCACCCACCAGTGGGCCATGCTCCCAGGATGTGGTGATTGCGTGCTTTCTTTCCCTTTTCCATTTCTCTTCCCTTCCTTCCCTCTCTCCCTCCCTCTCTCCATCTGGCTCTGTGTTCCATCCTAAATATAGCATCCATACATTCAAAATCATAATTGACATTTATGTTGGAGTGGAAGACCATTGTGAGGGGGCAGATTTCTATCGATAGTGAAATCTGATTCTGACCATAAATCTTGATGGTTTCTGAAAAGGGTGGGGGAAAAGTTAATTCTGGGTGAGGGGACAGTGATTATCATGATACCAAGGCTGTGCTTAAGCTATATAACTACTGTTTGTAAAGTTCCCTGTTAAGTTGGCCCGTGACTGGGAATAGGGCACATTTCCCAAGGTAAGGATTCAATGTAAGGGAAGCTGTGATTTGAATTTCTCAATCTATGGGACAGAGGACACTGAATAAGAATAGATACTATTAAAGGAAGCCCAAACATGTGGCATTCTGATTAATTTGAATTAAAGGCACTTAACAAACAGCACATACTCGGCTCCCCCCTTTTTCCTTCTTGAAGCAGGAAGTAAAACTCCCGTATGAAACGTACCCACCCTGTACCAGGAAGAAGGAAGACATTCTTGTCACCAGAGATGAAGACACCTGTACAAACAAATGCTGTTAGACTCACCTTCTGTCCCTAGTTACCTCTCCACTGTTTATTACTACTCGCCCAAAACCCATTGTCCTGTTAATTCTTTTAAAATGCACCATTTTGTTGTTTAAAGGGTATAAAAGCTTCCTGCTCTAATCACATCTTTGGGTTTTCATTCTCTGGTAAAGAATCCCGTGAACATGTAAACAAATAATAAAATGTGTATGCCTTTCTCCCGGCAATAGGTGTTATGTCAGTTTAATTCTTAGACCTAGTCAGAGATCCTACCAGGGTAGAGGGGAATCCCCCCTTATACTATTATCCCCTTTTTACACACCAAATCTGAGGCTTAAGACTCTTGAATGTTAGTTTTCCTACCAGGTATTTTCATACGCATTGGCTGTGGCAAGCCAGGAGGGCAGGGGGCGCCCTCTGACTTGAGTGCTGATGCTTCCTGCTGCACAGGACAGTCAGGTGAGGCAGGAGAGTCAGCAGCGCAGCAGTGGGGCCTCAGGACCACGCACAAAGACACCTCGTTCTGATTCCACGCTGTTCAAGGCTGGGATTTGACTTTGGAAGATCCCATAGTTGCAGTGATCTTAGATAATCTCCTGACCCGGCTATGTTCCTGCACTGAGTGGCCTTAATACCACAGAGATATCCTTTACCCCCCACCACCACTTCCTGGGAAGGGTGAATGGCTGACCCCACCTGCACCAGGCAGCTTCTCTCTCTGAGGAATCTGGATCTGGTCTATGCAGACCTAGTCAGCCTGGTGTGAGGAGATGGGTTAGAAAGTTCTGTAAATTCAGGTGCAGAGGTCATCGGTTGGAATGGCCGGAATGGAGCCCCTAGATTAGCAAGAGAAAAAAGCCAATGTGCAGAGAATAGAGACCTCTAGCCTGCCGAAGAGAGGTAAGAATAGACGGTGAGAGAGAGGGAGCGGGAGAGACCTTAGCTGCTTAATGATGCTTTGCTTCAGGAGACCCACTTAGACACCCTGCAATTTCCATCATATTCTCTTAATAATTCCTTTTTTACTTGAGATTCTTTGAGTGGATTTCTGTGCCTCGTAACCAAAGGAGCCCTTTCTAGGCCACACCCATGGAACACCAGGCACTCACTGCGACTGCATTCGGGGCAACGTGACAGCTGCCAGTTATTCAACCAGTGTTTTGAACACCTACTTGGCAGACCAGCATGTGATGTGCGATAGAGAATATAAAGAAAACAAAGCCACAGCTTTTGAGCCAAAAGAACCGGATGGTTTAGTCTATCATACTTGTTAAATATTTGTTTGGGAAATGAAATTAATATGGACAAAACAAGGAACAGACACATGATACCACAAAATAAAGTCCTAGGCTCGGTGGAACTAGTTCTAAGGGCAATGAGTTCAGAAAACGGGATTCAAGGAGTTCTTACAGGATGCAGAAGGCTCAGAGTTCCCTTTGAAAGAAGTGCCAGGCTCTTGATGGACTGAAATGCGTGGGGAGGCATAGAAAGGGGTGCTGGCCAGGTGCTGAGGGATGCAGTGGAGGGTGGAGCTGCAGGCTCCTAGGGAGGGGATGGAGGGGTGCAGCACGAGGAGAGGATCGCAGATGGCGGCTGGCCTGCATGTGGGGGGAAGCCACATTCAGAATGTTTAAATCACTCCTTCCCCTTTCCTTTTTCCAGACTTCATCTGAGATCCCTTCTTTAGCCAGCATTCCCCAGCTCTGAACACACGTCCTGCCTTTATCCTTCTCACTCTTCTTTCTTTAACATGTTTACATTTAACCCATTCTCTATGACTCCCTTTCCCAGGAGAACCACTGTAAGAAGAGGAGAAGAAATGCAGTGCTGTGAGGAGATGACCTCTCTGAGCTTCGTGGTTCTTCTGTGAAGTCAGTCCCTTCCCTCAATGAGCTCAGCTGATCTCTCCCGCGTACAATCTCTTACATGCTGAACCATGCCCCTTGGCTAGAGTTGCATGCAGCTGGTGTTCTTCCTCCGGCCACTCCCCCCTTCTCCTTGAATGCCTTCTCCAGGAATTTCATCACTTTCTAAAAGAGCCAAACATCTTTGGTATACTTCTCTCAGTTAGTGTTTAACCAAGCCCGTGCCTCTCAGGGGTGGGCTGAGCTGACAGAGGAAGGGTTAAAGGCCTGAGACTGAGGAAGACAGGGTCTGCATAGTGGATCCCCTGCTTCTGGAGGAGAGAGAGGTAGGGTAGTGACAGCTGGCCCAGCAGTGAGACAGGATGGAGTCTGGCTTCACCTCCAAGGACACCTACATGAGCCATTTCAACCCCCGAGATTATCTAGAAAAATATTGCAGCTTTGGGTCCAGACACTCGGAAGAAAACAAGGTTCTTAAGATTTCACTGGATAATCTTTTCAAGATCTTCGGTGTGGGTACGTTTGTTTGTTGTCTGTGTCTTCTGCCGCTCCCCTTCCGAGCGTGAGTAGTATGGACATGCTCTCAGAGCAGGGCTGGGTTTTCTGTCCGGTCACTGCTATTTGGCAGCCCTTTTGGTGCAACCTGCTCAGGGAGCTAAGATGAAAATTCGTGTTGGTCTGGATATTCCATGGTTTACAAAGTGCTTCTAAAGCCCTTATCGTGTGTGGTCATATAACAGGGTAGCCAAAGGGTGGGAGTTCAGCCTTTGATTCTGCATGGACCTGCAACGTGAGAGACTCAGTCATTTAACTCTTGTGATGGGTCACTTAAGAAATGGAGATTCTAACACTCTATTCCTAACTCAAAGGAATGTTGTAAACATGCATGAGATAAAGACCTCACAACATGTGAAGAACTGGGTGCTTTTTGGAGAAAGACATTATGTAAAGCCAATTAAATAAATTAACTTTCCCCCAAAGTATTCCTTAGTAGTTTTTACATTCGCTGTGCAGTACTTTTTCTGGATCAGGGGTCTGTACGCCAGATGTAGTTCATTTTTTCCCTTCTCCTAGACCTAAACCTACCCTAGCAGCATGCCTCTACCCTGCAGTGGGGAATCGAAAATGAAAAGCTGTTTTTAAAAAAGACTTGATGTATGAGCAATGAGTCGCAATGGTCTGCCTTTGTGGCTCTCGCCGGGGCTCTCTGTCATAATGCCGTTAAAGACAGTGTAAAGCCTGACTCCCCTTCTGGGCCCCTCATCTACACCAGGTGGCATAAAGGGAGACCTCCTGATTGACATCGGCTCTGGCCCCACCATCTATCAGCTCCTCTCTGCTTGTGAATCCTTCCAGAAGATCATTGCTACCGACTACACTGACCAGAACCTGCAGGAGCTGGAGAGGTGGCTGAAGAAGGAGCCAGGGGCCTTCGACTGGTCCCCAGTAGTGAAATACGTGTGTGAGCTCGAAGGGAACAGGTAGAGAATCTGGGCTCTATTCCTGGGCTTTCTGAGGGGACTGGAGTGAGTTTGCTTTTCAGAAAAAAGAATTATCCTTAGCGTCCAAGTTGAAAAGCAAAGAAGACAGAGAGAAACCAAATGGCTACCCAAATGGAGAATGAGAGGGTGAGAAAAAGGTGGGCTTGTGTGTGTGTGTGTGTGTGTGTGTGTGTGTGTGTGTGTGTGTGTACATGCTCCAGGACACAGGGAGGGAGCTGAAGAGATGGTGCTGAACCTTTGCAGGGCTGTATGTGGGCTCCGTGGGCTGACCAGGAATGTTAGGACCTTGTTTTTAGGAGAAGGACAACTTCAAGAGGTGAAATCAACTCCTCAATAGAAGTTTGGGGTGGCAGAGTGGGTTCCCCTAGTGCCGTTCTGCTGCTAGCCATCCAAGAACACAGGACTCTGCTGTGACAGTGGCTAGTGCTGACACCACCAGACACACAAAAACGTTGGTTATGTTTTTAAACTTAGAACAGCCGCATAAAGGTGTTACTCAACCATCTGTAAAATTAGAGCTTTACATAACTCAGTTAATGACCTAAATCCGGCACTACCCTGTCTACAAGTGAGCTCATGTGCACAAACGCAGTTTAAATTACTCCCCACGTGAGAAATCAGCAATAGCCTGCTGGGCACAGGTGACTGGTCCTGCGTCTCACCGACTTGTCCTCTTGTCCTGATGTGTCTCCACACATCTGCCCAGATGGCCATTGGCTACTGGAGCACCTTGTCTCTGTCGGTGGGCATACTGCTCAGACCCCAGCAACTCCTTTGTAAACCGCATAAAAGGGCTACTTTAGTGTTTGTCTAGGATCCTGCTGGCCCTACCTGCCACGTCTTATAGGTTCAGTTATACTTACCTTTTTTTCCCTGCTCTTGTGGGGATTTTTTTGTCCATTTTTTTCTGTCTTTCCCCACTTCCCTTACCCAGGATTTCATTTTTATATGAAATTTCTCTCTTCCTTTTCCAATCTGCTTTTTCCTATATCCCCCATTTGATCACATAATGCACATGTTGTGTGTTCACAAAACACCCTCTATCTTTTTATTTTCTTTCACAATGGAAAAGCATACCTATTTTTAGTGAACATATCTCAGGACTTGGTCAGGATAGGACTCTGATTTCCTGGTAAGACAGTCCCCCTCAAGAAACAAGTGCTAACATTTTTTTGCACATGGTTAAAAGAACCAGCATTCATCCTTTCAGCAAACCCATATTGATCACCTTTGATGTGCTGCAGTACTACCTACTGGGATAGGATTGTAAACAAGACAGAGGAGGTTTCTGTCTTCTAGAACTTACATCGGGGGGGCAGACAAGTGTCAGATCATTTGAGTCCACAAGACCAAGTTGAAGAGTGTGGACTTCAACTGTTAGCAGGACTGTGTTAAAGGTATAACCAAGAGTTTTACTTCCCCTATTGACCTGTTTCGTGTTTTATGTGTGCTTCACATGTGATTTTTCTAGAAACTACATTATATATTTTAACATATCTGTTGCCTCATAAACAAAAGATATTACATTATAATGACTTTAACTACTCTCCCACCCTTTATGCACATGTTGTCATATATTTTATTGTATATATACTATAACACTACATTACATACTGTTTTTGCTTTAAGAAAGCAGTAGTGCATTGATTTTTATTGTTTTATTGTTCATTGCTGTTAAAAAACACATATCATAAAATTCACCATCCTATCTTTAACTGTACAGTTCCGTACTTCTAAGTATATCCACATACGTCAGCAGTATTTTAAACAAATAGAAATATATATACACAAATGTGTGTGTATATATATATGTATTTGTTTAAATAATATATATTTATATTATAAATATAATACAAATATATTATAATATAAATATTATATATACACACAAACACAGACACATAAATATATAATATTTACCCACTTATCTGCTCTGTCTAGTGTTCTTCACCCCTTTCTGCAGATCTAGGCTAGTATGTGACATCGTTCCCCTTCACCTAAAGACCATCTTTTAGTATTTCTTATAATGCAGGTCTGCTGGACATAAATTCTTTCAGTTTATCAATATCGGGTAAGAATTTGTAATTTCCCTTCTTTGTACTATGAGGAATTTAACAATTTTCCGGCACCAACAGTCCTTCTGGCAAATGTCTTTGCAATGTTTATTGTTAAAATTAGAGACGTTAAATCCAAATACTGTAATTCAAAGTATATTAGCCCTAGCTGGTGTGGCTCAGTGGATTGAGTGCCAGCCTGAGAACCAAAGGGTCGCCAGTTCAATTCCCAGTCATGGCACATGCCTGGGTTGCTGGTCAAGTCCCCAGTAGGGGGTGAGAGAGATGCAACCACATATTGATGTTTCTCTCCCTCTCTTCTCCTTCCCTTCCTCTCTGTCTAAAAATAAATAAATAAAATCTTTTAAAAAAACCCAAAGTATTATATTTTCTTTCAAGATCTATTTAGGCATTTGTAATTATATTTGCAAATATATAGATGTATTTTATGCTTATTTTATATGATTTTTCTAGCTGAGGTTTTTATTCTGATTCAGCTCTTAGTCAACTAGTCTTCAAATAATTTTTTCAAGAAGTACATGTAAGTGACATGTTTTCTAAGCCCATGCATATACAGAAATATATTTTTGCTGCCCTTCACATGAGCAACATAGCAAAATTATTTAATACTGCTTAAATAGTGCCTTTTTTCCCCCTGACATTTAGTAAGAAGTAGAAAAGAGGCTATTTTCATATGCCATTTTAATTCGTAAACCCCTTACATAGAATTTTATGCTGGCTATAGCCTTCAAACTAAAGATATATTTTTGAAACTAAAAGTAACTTAAAACTTTTCTATTAACTATGTGATTCCACAAAATGAAATTAGTGCTAACTAGAAAAATAACTGTAGCTATGAGGATTTGTGTGATATATAAAATTATTCACTAAATAAGGAATTTCCCAGAATTTATAGAATTTCAGAGAAAGTTTGTAAAAAAGCTCTCAGTCATTGTCAGACAACACACTCTTCTGAAGTCCAACTCGAGTATCAAGAAGACTTTTATAACTTTCTTCATTTCCCTAACCATCACAGGCCTTTCCATCTCCTTTGGATATGAACCTTAAAATCTGGCAGGATACTAAAATCTGGCAGGATACATTACTTATCTTATGCCAGAATCACCATAATGTAACAGTTGACTCTAAGATACTGTCCCTTCCCAACCGCTCTGGGGAGTAAAGAATTGTATTTCTGGTGGGAAAATTCTGCATTCTCACCCTTATCCTTGTGCTAGATCCTGGGGCTTCCACTATTTTGAGAATGATAGTGACCCCATTCAACTCATGTCTTTCTTGAATTCTCAAGTTCCCCTATCAACACACAACCTGTTTCCCCTGAGACCATTTCCTCTTTATCCGAAGCTATTTCTGTGCTGACTGCTGCCTTGGAACTGTCTCTTGGTTCTCTGCCTGTGGAGTGTGACGTGTACATTTAGATACCACTCATTTTCACAACTATCCTAAAAGTTGTAAGGCACTGGTACCCAATTATTTTCTCATAGCATTAATTCATCAAATCAGAATGTCAAAGACTAACATGAGCCAAGAAAAAGGAGGTTTTACCTTAAGAAATCCTAGAAACAGCATGAATTAACCTCTGGCTCCTGGAGCTTGGAACACATTGTCTTGTGGTTCCTAGCCTATCAGCTTTCACATCACCTGGGAACTTGTCAGGAACGTGGACTCTCAGTCCACACTCCCTACCTACAAAATCAGAATCTGTATTTTAACAAGCTCTGCAAGGAACTGTATGCATTTTACAGTTTGAGAAGTGGGGGTGTCTAGAACAGAGCTTCCCGACAGGTGCGCCAGGGCCTGCTGGTGGGTGGGAATGAGCTGCAGGTGTGCTCTACAAGTTTTTCTCAGCCCTCAGGGAAGCCAGAGGGGTCGGGGAAGGCTAGAGCCCCTCCTGGTTGCCTCCGCAGAGAGCAGCCCCTCCACCTACTGCAGTGTGCTTGACAGAAGCTCAAGCACCTGCTGAGCTGGTATTTCTCTGAAGTAAATGTTCTCTATACAAAAGTATTTGATCTGTTTAAGAAGATGTTTGTCTCTTGCCCCAAACAGACACAGTTGTGCCCAATTTCTTCCCTGAACTAGTAAAATGGCTTGATTCTAAAGCCTGTTTTTTCATGTCTTGTAAAATGTTGATCGGTATTCTTTCTCAAAATCAGGATCTTTATGGTCACGGTGATTGTTTCTGGGATACCTAGGAAAAGTATCTACCTTTTTTAGGAATACTTTTCTCTTCAATATGTTCCCTCATGAATTATCTCTTGGGGAGAATTAACAGGGTAGGTCGAGAAGCCTTCGACTTCCATCATTTCCATCGAGTTGGAAACATTCCATTCATGTGTCTTAAAGCATCTCCAACTCAATGCTCCCCATATTGAGCTATGATGTTTCCCAAATCTGCTCCTTTTCTGGTTTTCTTTATTTTCTTGAGTCGTACTGTCATATAATTGGACAAACCAGAAGTCTGGAAGCCAGTCTTGTCCTCTCCCTCTTGGTCATGTTCCATGACCAGCACCAAATTTTACTTTACTTTCTGAGTTTTCTCTTGAACCGGTATCTTTCTTCCAATGTTTCCCATGGCCCTGGTCTAAGCTATTATCCTCTCCCTCCCAACTGGCTTCCTGTCTCCACTCTCATCCCCACATAGTGAACTCACAATGTAAATCTGGCCACATTGCCCCCTTCCTTAGCATCCCTTAACGACTTCCCAGGGCTTTCAGAATAAAAAACGGAATTCCCAACACGGCCCACAAAACCTTGCCCCTCGGGCACCTGCCGGCCCCGTTCGCCTCACTTTCCCTGCTGAGCGTTGCCTTCTGAGACCCGGCCTCGCTGCCGGCATTGGCCTTTGCACGAAGGCTTTGCAAATGCTCGCCTTGGCACTTGCTGTATCCCCCTACTGGAATATTCTCCTCCCTCCCCTGTGCTCTCATGGTCCACTTAACTTCCACTGATTCATCCTCTTTATCTCTGCTTACCTGACTCCTTTGTGGATCATTTGGACCAAGTCAAGCTCCCAACGTCCCTCATTAGTGCCACCTCCCTCCCCTTCCTAGCATTCATCACAGTTTTAAGGTTCCACTTTTGTGGAGGACCACTGGATTCAGTCTTTCTCCCCCACCAGACTGTAATCTCCATGAAGATAGGACGTGTTTCCCATCAGTTCCACCTGGGGTCCCATTGCCCAGCACTGTACCTGGCACACAATAGAGGTTCAAAGACACTTGTGAAATAAATGAGCACATGTGTCCTGCGCTCCAGACTTTCTGCCCTAGGCTGGTTTTCACCGGACCAGGCTGGGGCCACACCAAAGATTGACCAGTGATCATTCCTGGATCTTGCAGTCCTTACATTGACATCCACACTTCTTTTGCTTTTTATTTCCTTTCCACATTTTGCTGGCTCTTCCTCAGGAGGTCCAGCCGGAACCTCTGGGCTGGGGCTTAGTGGAGGGGAGTGTAATGGAAAAAAGCTTGTCCAAGAGCTTTTGATCCACCGCCTGCCTTGCAGAGACACGGCAGGAGGATCCTCTTCTCAGTCTTAGGATAATTACTCGGGGTACGGAAAGACATTTTCCAAAGTGTTCTCCCCGGGGGCGCCACTCTTTATCCGCTCATTCCTCTGTCCCTTCTCCTGCTCCCCCAGTCTTTATAGATAGCATATTTATAGCATAAATATCTGCCTTTTTTGCATATTGATTCATTTGAAAGAGTACATCTTTAGAACAGAGAAATGGCCACATTGCTATTAGCTTTCTGTAAAACTGCATAACCCTTTTTTGGTGTGCGTTTATTACCTACCCCTTGAGCTAAAGGTGAGGCTGAGTGGTAATTGCCTGTGTCTCCAGGTGAGTCCATTTCCCTGTGGGGGAACTTGCAGGCCCTGAGGACCCCTGAGGTGTAATCTTTCCATAGCTGCCCTAGCTACTGCGTTCACCGGTTTCTCCTGTCCATCCAAGGGCAAGGAAGCATCCACAACAGCAAGTGTTTCTAACAAAGTTCCCCTTCAAATCGGCACATTCTCTGTGAGCTTTCTAGGCTTCACAGTGTTTCTCGAAGTTTGGGAACACTCGTCGCCATCTTCTGACTGGCAAGGGCTGGTGCGGTGGTAACATGTGTCTTTCAAATAGCCTGATACACAACAGGCCGCAGAGGTCCGACCTGCTTCTGACTCAGTCACTTACATACGCATTCCCACAATGTTCCCAGTAAGAAAGATCACCTTTACACACAGTAAAAAACACTGTGTTGTCACTTCTTTAGCTTTTTGTGTACATTTGAGTTATCCATATGCAACAATAGGTTATTTGAAATTTTTCTATTCTAGATTAATTTACCTACTCAAATTTGTGTTTCACACAGGCTTCCATAATGTTGAATTATTGGTTTTTTTATTCTTAATATGTTTTGTCAAGTACATTATCCATGTTCTGCCAGGCTGGGTGGCAGCGTTGTACCTGATTTTCCTGCTTTTAGAATGACTACCTTTCCCACTATGCCCAGGACGGACTGGGGTTCCCAGGATCTGGGATTTTCAGTAAGAAAACCAGAATGTCCAGGCCACACAGGACAGATTGGCCACCCTACCCTTGACAAGGGAACAGGTAGAGCCAATCAAAGGCGATTATTCCCTGTATATACCAGTTTATTTGTTGGTAGAGAGTCTCTGAAACCAATAACATGCTAAGCCCTCCCCTCCCCCCGTCTCTCTCTTTTTCTCTCTGATAGATAATAGGTTTTCTGAGATAAAATTCACTCATTAAAAGCATGTGATTCAATAGTTTCTAGTACATTCAGAGTTGTTCAATTCTCAACACAACCCGAGAACACTTTCAAAACTCCCCACGCAAACCCTGGGCCCATTCGCAGGCATTCCCATCTCCCCCCATCCTCCCAGCACCTGGCTACCCCTGGCCTGCTTTCCACCTCCACAGCGTTGCCTGTTCTGGACACTCCCTGTCAAGGAGATCATACAATCAAGGAGATCATACAATAGGACCTTTTCTGCCTGGAGTCTCTCACTTAGAATCATGTTTTTAGGGTTCTTCCACCTTGTAGCAGGCATCCATTGTTTATCCTTTCTTTGTGACCAAATAATACTCCAGTATATTGATATACCGCATTTATTTATCTGTGTATAAGTTGATGGGCATTTGGTTTTTTTCTATCTTCTGACTATTGTGAATAGTGCTGCTATACATACTTATGTACAAGTTTTTGGCTGACCTTATGTTTTCATTTCTCTTGGGTAAAAACCTATGAGTGGAATTCCTGGATCATGTGCTAACCTTTTGAGAAACTTCCATTTTAGCCGGACCATTCTCCATGGTCACCAGCAGTGTGTGCAGGTTCTAGTTTCTCCTCTTCTTTGTTAACACTTGTTATTATTTATATTTTTTCTTGTAGACATCCTAGCGTTTGTGAAGTGACATCTCAGAGCTTGATTAAAATTTCTCTGATGACCAAGGATGTTGAACATCTTTTTTATGTTTATTGATAAACTTCTTAAATACAAAATTATAATAAACATAAAGGATGTTGTAAAAACATTAGATTCTGTAGGCTTAAGTTTTTACCTAAACATTTAAATAGGATACCCACAACTAATTGCTATTATTTCAGATGATTCCACCTAGAGATAAATCTCCAAGTTTTATTTAAACCATTGACTTTTCATCATGGCCAGAAATGGTACCAGTGTGAGTGTAAGTCTTTCACCTGCTCTGATGTTGGACCATCCTCTACTCTCTCCACCAAGCCTTGTTGCCCAAGTGATAGTCTTCTCCTGGAGCCAAGGGACTACGTGTTCCCTGAATGTAAGCCTTGATTTTTACCCTGGTGCTTTGTTGATTAACTTCCTTGAAAGGCTCAATGCCAAATCATTATTCCTTTTATTTGGGCTCCAAGACCTCATGGACAGTTTGTACATTTGTTTCTTCCCATTCTCTTACTTCCCTGATTTGATGCTGTTTCTTTCTCCTTTGTCTGTTTCTCTGGTTTCTCTTGTGCATTCTATGTGTTGGTTTAATTTGTCAGTCCATTCCTTCATTCCTCCCCTAACAAATTCCAAAAAGGTCCAAGGCTCTCTATTCCATCTCTTACCCTTGCCTCCTCTGCTCCTTTCATTAACTGATTTCCTCTCAAGACACCCCATTGAACGGGCAAAGAGGACAGGATTCCTTGCAAGGTTACCAAGAAAATGATCTCTGTCAGGAAACACACTCTCTACTGCAATATGTTTTAGACCCTGAGAATGGTAAGTCATTTTATTCATTCTAGAGAGGACCTGGCCACAGCTGCCCTATACTGATCAACAGTTTCTAAAAATGTCTAGGATGACCCCACTCCCCTGATTAACCAACAGTTACAACAAAAATACCATTTCAACATTTTAAACCCATTTTTACCTGATATATATGGGTCAAATGGCCACTATCTTGCAATTTGGTAGAGGTGACAAGGGCAATAATGTAATAATAAATAAAATAATACATAAATTAATGATAATAATAAATGAACCAGGTGCTATTTTAAGCAGTGGAGAAAGAATAATTTCATGGTGCAGCCCAGTGTAGAAGCAGGAAGCTAGGTAATTTTTAATTGTATTTTTTTCATTACTATTATTCCCCTTATATCTTCTTCTAACTCCTCCAATCCCCCTTCCTTTTCAGATATTCTTAATATTATTTTTTTTATTGATTTTAGAGAGAGGAAGGGAGAGAGATATTGCTTTGTTGTTCCATTTATTTGTGCATTCATTGGTTGATTTTTTTTTAAGTATATTTGATAGATTATACTATTACAGTCATCCCAAATTTTCCTCCTTTGGCACCCCTCTGCCCAGTACCCCTCTTGCTCCAGCAACCCCCACTCTTAGTTTATGTCCATAAGTCATGCGTATAAGTTCTTTGGCTTCTCCATTTCCTATATTGTTCTTAACATCCCCCTGTCTATTCTGTACCTACCCAATTATGCTTTTAAATCCCTCCACCTCTTCCGCCATCCTTCCCCTTCCCCCTACCGGCTGATATCCCTCCAAATGATTCCACATTAATGATTGTGTTCCTGTTCTAGCTTTTTGTTTAGTTTTTTTTTAATCTTTTAGGTTCAGTTGTTTTGATAGTTGTGTTTGTTGCCATTTTAATGTTCATAGTTTTGATCTTCTTCTTTTTCTTAAATAAAACCTTTTAACATTTGATATAATAAGGGCTTGGTGAGGATGAACTCCTTGAGCTTTACCTTGTCTGGGGAGTCCTTGATCTGTCCTTCCAATCTAAATGATAGAATAATAATGGTGGTACATCCTTGCTTTTCACCGCTTTGAATACTTGTTGCCAGTCCCTTCTTGCCTGCAAAGTTTCCTTTGGGAAATCAGCTGACGGTCTTATGGGAAACCCTTTATAGGTGACTCTCTGACTTTCTCTTGCTGCTTTTAAGATCCTCTCTTTATCTTTAACCTTTGGGGTTTTAATTATGATGATGTGTCTTGGTGTGGTCCTCTTTGGGTCCAACTTGTTTGGGATTCTCTGTGCTTCCTGGCCTTGTATGTCTGTTTCCTTTGCCAAATTAAGGAAGTTTTCATTCATTATTTTCAAATAAGTTTTCAGTTTCTTGCTCTTCCTCTTCTCCTTCTGGCATTCCTTTGATTTGGATGCCGGCCCTTTTAGAGATGTCCCAGAGTTGTCTTGAACTCACCTCATTGTTCTGAATTCTTGTGTCTTCATTTTGTTCTAGTTGAATGTTTATTTCTTCCTTATGTTCCAAATAGATTATTTGAATCCTGGCTTTCTTCCCTTCACTGCTGGTTTCCTGTGGATTTTTCTTTATTTCACTTAGTGTAGCCTTCATTTCCTACCTTATACTCTTGCCATATCCAGTGAGATCTCTGAGCACTCTGATCACCAGTGTTTTGAATTTTGTGTCTGACAGTTTGGCTATCTCCACATCACCTAATTCTTTTTCTGGGGTTCTATTCTGTTCCTTCCTTTGGGCCACATTTCTTTGTCTCCTGAATTTGACAGACTCCCTGTGTCTGTGTGTTGGGTAGAGCTGCTCTGACTCCCTGTTTTGGCACACCTATTATGCTTGAGTGGGGCAGTCTTGGGTACTCACCACAGCGGGCAGCCTGCTTCACACTTTGTGGCCCCATGTGTGGGAAAGGAGTAGAAGAGGGGACAATGTCACTTCTGGATGACTCCTGGGGGCTTGCCTGGCACTTTTCCCATTTCCAGCCACTTCACCCACTTCCCATATGTGACTGGCATGCCTCCAGCTGCTGTCTTGGTCATGGTTCCCAGATTGGACAGATTTGCATACATTCTGGCATCTCCTGAGAAACTGGCAGTTTCTTTTGCCATCCCAACCCCTCACTGGTTTTTGCAGCCATAAGTTAGGAGGCTTTATTTCCCTGGCACTGGAACCCTGGGATGTGTGGTCTGGTAGAGGGATAGGATTGCTTGCTCACAAGATGTCCTCTCAATTTTTATTCACTATGTGTGAATTTGGGACTGCCCATTCCATGGGCTGCTGCTACCACCTTGCCCCACCACACCGCATCCTCTCCATCCCAGCTCCCTGGCTCAGCCCCTCCTACCTGTCTTGATGAACGTAGCTTCTTTAAGTCCTTGGTTGTCAGACTTCTGTACAGTTCAATTTTCTGGCAGTTCTGGGTGATTTTTTTTTTTTTTTGAAATCAGTTGTGGTCCTACTTATAGTTGTACGAGGAGGTGAAGAATGTCTACCTCCATTTCCATCTTGACCGGAAGCCCATTGGCTGACTCTTGCATGTGCCCTGAGGAGGGAATTGAAGCTGCAACCTTGGCATATAGGGACGGTGCTCTAACAAGCCAGGGCGGGCATTTTTATGATTGTTTCCATATAAAAGATTTAACCTAGCACAGGGTAATACGATCACATTTGGATGTAAAAATGGTTTCTTATTTCTTCTTTCCCTGCTGTTACAACTGGGATGGCCTTAAAGGCATAACACTTGGGACGACACTGTGATTTTCAGCGCCGAGCAGAGGGATCTTTGGTCCCCATGAGTCAGGTGGCACAGCGTGTGTTGGTGTTTGTGTTTTAGAGTGAATGGGAAAGAGAAGGAGGAGAAGCTGAGGCAGACGATCAAGCAGGTCCTGAAGTGTGACGTGACCCAGAGCCAGCCTCTGGGTGCCGTCTCCCTGCCCCCAGCTGACTGCCTGCTCAGCACGCTGTGCCTGGACGCTGCCTGCCCAGACCTCCCTACCTATCGCGCAGCCCTCAGGAACCTCAGCAGCCTGCTGAAGCCAGGGGGCCACCTGGTGATCGTGGATGTCCTGAAGAGCAGCTACTACACGATTGGTGAGCAGCGGTTCTCCAGCCTCTGCCTGAGCCGGGAGGCAGTAGAGGCTGCTGTGAGTGAGGCTGGCTATACCATCAAGCAGTTTGAGGTGGTCCCTCAATGTTATGCTCCCACCTCCAGCAACAGTGAAGGCATTTTCTTCCTGGTGGGACAGAAAGCAGCTCTGGCCTGAGCAGCTCTGCATGACACCTTGTGATCACAATTAAAGCAATTCATCTGGTTGACCCAACTGACTTCCATCCTTGGTTCTAATTCTTGCTGAGTAGAGGTTAATGGCCGGGTCCGTGATGGCTTGTCTAGGACAAGGCTGCAGCTGTCAGTCAACCTGGTAGTAATTGGTTGACCACCTATTTTGCATCCAGTCTTCACTGCCTACAATGATAAAATAAAATACATTTTCCTTAAGCATCCTGGTTGTGACGGCTTAAGCTCATTCATCCCAGTAGAGAACTGTCTGAAGTTATTTGGTATCCATGTCCTTCGGGGCTGTCTGCCTCCTCCCCTCCCACCAATAGGCTTCTCCCTCTCTTCAGCTCTTGTCTTCTCTAGGGACCCTGTCCTCTGCTGGGATCCACTAGAACCATCCCTATCTCTGGGGTCAGAGAACAGCTGTTCCCTTTGCTCCTGGGTCCCAAGGGTGAGTCAGACCTTTGTCTTGCTCCCCTTGGCACACCTAAGCCAAGTTGTGACTTCTACCAAAAGAGGAGTTTAGGAGTTAGTAAGAGAGATCACAAACACCATTTTACAGCTGCTATTAGAGACAGTACAGAGCCCACATCCTTAGAGGGTGCTAGAAGGTATCCTACTGGCATACGTCTTGGCCAAGTATCTGGGGATGAGAAAGGATGAGGAGGGAAACATGTGCCCCCATGGCATGCCTGCAGTCTCTAGTTTCCAGGCACCATCACCCATGATGTTCTGAAACAGAGGTTGACAAACTGGTCCATGAGCCAAATCCAGCCTGCTGTCTGCTTTGTAAAATTTTACTGAGACATAGCCAGGACCATGCAATCATGTATTGTCTGTGGCTCTTTTGGGGCTATAATGCCAGAGCTGAGTACTTGTGACAGCAACTCTATGCATGGTCTGTGAGGAATAGAGTGAAGAAATAAAAGAGATTCACTCTAGTCAAGCTGCTAAATTATTAACTTCAAGTGGGCTGAGGCATAGGGAAATGATTACTTGTGTTTTAAGTGGCTCTGGGAACTTAAACTTTTGAACTTTCCAGTTCTGTGTTCATAGCTGGGCGCACATCACTGTGTTGTGTGTTAATGACCGGACATACCTCAAACCTCCCAGTAACCACGAATGGCCTCAAGGAGAAAATGTTCCAATGTTGAGACCACTGGGCACCTGAGGATTAGCACTGCACATATGATGACTACTGTCTTGAACCCATCTGGGAGCTAAGAATGTAGAACTGATTTTCCTCAAGTACAGTTTTACTGTAAGAGCCCTCAGTTAGTCTTTCCCTTTCCAAACACTCTATTGCCTAGTTGCATTTCTGGTTTGCAACCCTAAGGCCATTGAATAAATCTTTGTCATTTGTTTCTAGCCAAAGCTCCTGAATTTTGAGCTCAGTGGACATGCAACGGAGCCTGAACTACCCATTATCTGGATCATTGCAGAAAAAGTGTGGGGACCCCCTACCGTAAAGGAAAGAGAGGTTCCCTCCTCATTTTTTTCACATCCCAAGATTTACCTTTTCCTAGGATTACTGGTTGTGGGCCTTTCTGCTTCCCACAGGGCAGAATTCTTCTTCCTAACTGCTCCTGACTTTCATGGACAATCACATCAGAGCACAAGGGTCCACCATTAGTACATGTTTATGTGTGTGGTTGATTAGTACAATGGTATCATAGCATAGTGTGATGCATTATCAGGATGGTTTCAATAGTTCAAGCTCATAGAACATTCCCATGAACATGCACTATTCTAATCTGATTTCAGTTCTAGAGGTCATGTCCTGAAGGGCACTCACAGTCTTGTCCTGGATCAAGGAAACCAAGTCCAGTTCTGTTCCTTCAGCAGGTGGTGAGGATGGGGCCTGCACATCCTTTCTGGAAGAAGCTGCCCCCAGAAGAGCACACTTAACTCCACAGGGGCCAGCACTAAAGTCTCCCAGGCCACCAAGAAGTGACCAAGTCTTTACAAACAGTGTCCTCTCAAACGCCTGCCATAGACTGCACTGATCCAGAGCAAAGTCCACAGCTTCTCCCAAAACATCCATATTCAGTTACCTCCCCAAACAATAGCCCCGGCCCATTAATGCTTGCATGACTGCAAACAAAACCACAACTATTCCTTTAAAACAGGATTTCCCCGTTTAAAGCTCTTTTAAAAACAAGTGATCTCCCCCTTCATTTCCATTACTGAAAACACAGCTCCTTGAATGGAGTATTTCCTTCAAAACATTTTGAATTCAATGCAGTGCCCTTGAAAGTTAGGGACAAGTAAACACATTTGCTGTGATCTGGCATAAAGGCTACAGGTAAGTTCAAATCCAGCCCTACTCTCTTTCAAGCCAGAGAGCTCAGAACAGACCGTCAGTTAAAATCAGCTATGCTGAAGACAGGTTTTACAAGATAGGATGTAATATTAAGTAAACAAAGTAATACAAACAAGAAAAAAACCCCACGTGATCTCTTTTTAAAACAAGCTTGAAAATGGTCATTGCTGGGGGTTGGGGGAGTGAACCTGAAAGCAGGCCGGCTACGAGAGCTTTACCCAGTTCCTAAGCAGGTCGCATCTTCTGTCATTTTTACTGCTAGGGCGACATTTGTTATATAGTATAAATTTGTTTTTCTGCTTCTCCACTGAACTGTGAGCCCCTGATCTCTATTTAGGTCCCCAACGTTTTGGCCAGACACATTCTAGGCCTGGGGACAGGGCAGTGAATAGTGGAGGTAAGAGCCCTGGTCTGGGAGTTTATGTTCCAGAAGAGGGAAAGGAGGAGTAGTCAGATAAGGGAGGTAGTCAATAAATAAGGTGCTTTCTGATAGTGATAGGATCTACTAAGGAAATATAATAGGATAATGGAATAGAGAATGTCTGAGTGACAGAATATCTGGCAAAAGCAGTTTAAACAGAAGGGGGTTCTTAATCTCACTAATAAGCAATTCAGGGGTGTTCACCTCTGGGGGGAAATGGTATCCAACAGCAGCATCAAGCATCGCATCATGCCCAGGTAACACCTCTCATTCTCCTACGCCTTTGCCTGCGAGTGGGGTGTCCATGGTTGGAAATCTTTTCCAGTTGGTGGTCTAGGTGACCAGTTACAGACAAAACAGAAAGACACAGGGCACATCCTTGAAGGTTTGCTAAATGAATGAATAAATTCTTAGATGACAACAAAAAGCAAAAAGAAAGCCCCCTGGATCCAATCAATGAACCAGCATCCTTGTCATCCTAGCAATCCATTCCCGTTTATCAGCTACAAAGATCACCCTATTTTCCAATCCTCATTCTGCCACTTACTAGCTGTTTTACCTTGGACAAGTTATACAGCCTCTCTGTGCTTTGGTTTCCTCATCTATATAATGAAATTAAATTAGAACTTCTTGTAAAGAGAATACAAATAAATCACTATCTCTAAAGGACCTACAGTAATGCTTAGCACTTGGTAAGCACATACTATTTACTTATCATTAGCTATAATCATTATCACAATCTTCATCTTTGGTATTAGTTCTCAAAGTAGCTGAGAAAAGATGGCATGATCTCCAAGTAGCAGAGACGATTTCAGTTCTGGGTTGCAGGCATCCAGGTCCTCGACTGGCGTTGCCTCCCAGAGGGACTCTGGGAAATCTTGGTTTCTGTACCACATACCACCAGTTCCTTTCTCACTTAAGAAACAGTCAGCAAACCTTTATTTAGCACCTTCCATATAGGTTTCCTATGCCAGGCACTGAAAAGGCAAATGAAACCCAAGTGTTAGCAGGTTCAGGGGTCCTCATCTTTGCAGTCACTCTAACACTCCATGTTTCCCGGCTTCCAAAGGCAGTACTGCAGGCCGCAGCAGGAGTCCCCACCTAGAGCTGTCCAGTTCAGCCTCTCCTGCTCAGGTGGTGCTGCTGCTGGTCTGTGTCCCCAGCCTGAAAGTGCTGAGGATGGGATAACAAGGGCTACCTTGGGAAAGAAACTAAGCATGCCCAATGTTCTGTTGTCGCTGCCTCAGAGCTCTGTGGGTGTCCTCCCAGGGAGGCAGGAAACACTGTGTCTATACCAAGGGTTGGTCAGCTTTTCCTGCAAAGGACCATATACTAAATATTGCAGGTCTTACGGTCTTGACTGAAATGACTCCAGTCTGCCGTTATAGTGAAAGTAGCCCTAGACTATAAGCAAATGAATGGGCATGGTTTTGTTCCAGTAAAACTTTATTTACAAAAAGGGGTTGACGAGTGGACTTGGCATTTGGTACTGGGGTTGTAGTTTACTGATTCCTGAGCTAGACCCTGAAGCAGCTTTGTTTGTGCCCAAAGTTTTATGCAGTTTCTCATGGACATTCTGGTTACTTTCTAGCACTCAGTCATACATGTAAGAGCACAAACCCAGCCCAAGAAGCTGAAAGGGCGATAGGAGAACATTGATTTCTCCATGTCCTATCCATGCCCCATCACTCTTTTCCGTGCTGCACCTCCCAATCACAACTCCTTCCTCCTCCTTTTTGTGAATGAAAAACAGGCTGAATTCCCTACCCCTTTCTCTAGCAGCCTCATAAGTGGAGTGTACAAAAGGAAATACTGTGGCAAGTCTTCTTGTTTTGAAAAGTTTGATTCCATTTAAATTCCTTGCTGCAGAAATAGGCAGAGTCAGGAACGAAAGGCTCCAGTGGTGGCCATGCCCACCCTCTTCTGGTTATTGGAGGGCCAAGGGAAACTTTTAATTCCGTGCAAAACTGTTGCTAGCAAGGGAGAAGAGAGAAGGGGTGACTGGGAGAGTGGAAGGTGGGAACCACCACTTCCAGTAGAAATAAGAAGTGGGGGTGGGGGCGCAGATGAAGCCAACTACACTAATAATTTTTTTTAAACTGCAAGTTGGCGTTTAATAGTATATTACAAAATCAATTTAATGCACCACAGTAAGCATTTGGAAAAATAATAGAGAACAAAGTATAAGACAAAATTCCAGATAACTGCACTTCATATGTAATTATTTGTTAAGTTTTATAAAATTGCATTTATGTGTATATATTTGTTAATAGATCACAAAGTACAATATACTTATTACGGTAAGCTTTCATGAAACAATGTTTGAAAGTCACTGGACTGTACTCTGGGCGTCTGGGACTCATCTCTGCTGGTCAATATTTTTTTTCAAACAGAAATGAAAGGCATGGCCCTGTCCTTAAAGGGCTCTGTGTCACTGGGGGAAACTGAAAGGCAAACTTAAAATTCAGCACAATAAGGTCTCTGAGATGAGCAAGCTCAGGATACCATGGAACAGGATTGTCGAGAAAGGTGGTGTTTGCTCTGGGTCTTTCAAGCTACACACGGGTGTGTTTGGCGGGGAGGTGGGGGGAGGAGACAATCACACTCCTCGCAGGCTTGTTGTCCAACTGAAGCTGGGTCTTAGGCAAATATTTGGCTGCTGGTCTTTGTTTATTTTCCCTGAAATCAAATAGATCAACCAAGTCACGAGCCAAACACTGACTAGGGTTCACTCTGGTACTAACTTATAAATGTCTTTGACTGCTGTCCAAGCACAGAGGGGGGGGGTGGTTTGGTCTACTTTTGGGGAAAATGTTCAACAGTCTCACCCTGAGCAAACCTTTAGAATGTAGGAAGATGCTATTCTGTGTGTAACGTCCTGGGCAATGAACGGAAAGAGAAAGTTATTAAAAAGGCTGTTCACCCACTTGGTGTTGTGCAGCCCGGCCAGTTCAGCCTTCCTAATTCCCATCACCTGACTGTCAAGAACAGTAAGAGGAGATGCCCATAGGATAGCTTAGTGGGCTGATCTTTAAAAGCTCCGACTGTCTCCTTTAATTTTAGTGTCAGCCAAATCGAGAATGTGAGGTGACCGTTACATCCTATGGAGACTAGGAGGAGATGGGAAAGGCTCAAGTCTTCCAGGCAGAAAACACACGTGGATCTTTGCTTTATCACTTCATGGCTCTGGAAGCACCATTCCACCTGTCTTTATAATCATATCTCTGGGTTACTGAAACCGAATGAGGTAACTGTGAGGCCATTTTGTAACCTGCTAGGGGATATATAGCGACTGGACAACTTTGATAGCATTAACCCTTTCTAGGACAACCACTCTGCCACATGTTGCTACATTCACTCAGATTCCTTTCATGACCAAAGTATGGCCTTCAAAAGCTCTTTTAAAATTCTTCGAAACTTTATTCATGGCATGGAGACGCTCTGGTTGTGACTAGTCAGGACTGTAGGCACATTTATAGCTGTTCACTCTTTCAGGAAATCCTTGTTGTGCCCTGTTGCATGCCCAGCATTGGGCTGGAGGGCTGAGGATGCTCTACTGAAGGTGACAGAACCTCACGGGGTTCTGTCCCTGTGAAGGAGATCAGACAGTAATACGCTCTTATAGAACCTTAAACTAAGTAGTAGATTTTTTTGGTTCTCAGCTCAACCAGTCAGGAAACTTGACCCTTTCTGACAGAGCCCATCAAACTGAGACAAACCTTTCTTACAGCTGCACCTCCCCATTTATAGATCAGCTTTGCTCCCATGAAAGTAAAAAGCCATGGATGAGGTGTTCAAGAGAGATGATCACAAAGGCAAACACCATCACAAGTGGAAGAGCACTGGAGCTTTCTGCTGATTTCTAATGGAAGTGGTGGCTCCCACCTTCCGTTCTCTCAAAGAATCCAGTCTAGAATAGACTGGACCGCCGCATGCTACCATTAGTAAGGATGTGTGCATGTGTGGGTGTATTTAAGGTGGATGTCAATGTAAGAAACATCCAAATCTACAAGAATTTTTATGAGTTTATTTGAGTCAAATTGATGGCAATTGCGGGAAAGCAAAACCTGTTGAGACTGGGAAAATGCTCCAGAGGAGGGCAGTTTTGCACCTTATTTTATACATTACAATCAAAGGAGGAGGCATGAGAGTGTTATAAGAAATTCATTGGTGATAGATTAGGGAGTCAGAAAAAAGCAAAGTGGGGGAAACCTCTAGGATTGGATAAGAAGTAAAACACATAGACACATACTTGCTTTATATAGGTGAGTATAGGATAGTTAACAACATGATAACGAGGGGATTTGTGGTCTCTGCTCTGGTGTCTGTTGTGCTTTGAGGGGTCTGGAAGAAAAGGAAATTACTTTGACAGTCCAAAGTTAGTGTCATTAGATATGTTATTGTAGATGTTACTGTGAAAGAAAAGGAAGAAAGGAAGAAAGGAAGAAAGGGAGAATGGGAGAAAGGAAGGAAGGAAGGAAGGAAGGAAGGAAGGAAGGAAGGAAGGAAGAAAGAAAGAAAGAAAGAAAGAAAGAAAGAAAGAAAGAAAGAAAGAAAGAAAGAAAGAAAGAAAGAGAAAGAAAGAAAGAAAGAAAGAAAGAAAGAAAGAAAGAAAGAAAGAAAGAAAGAAAGAAAGAAAGAAAGAAAGAAAGAAAGAAAGAAAGAAAGAAGACAACAGACAGGCTCAGTTAAAATAAAGATTGACCTTCGTTAGGGAGAAATGCTGACCTAGGACATGACTATCTGCCATGAACAGCTTTTAGTTAGAAAATTTTAATTTCAGATCATCCTCTGTGGCTATTTTAGGTCTCTTGAGCTTGTAAGGCTTGTCAGGTTTAGAATGTGGCCCCCTTTTTCATCTACATGGAACAGAATGTAAAATTTCTTAATTTTGATCATGGTCAAAACATTTGAAAGCTGCCAGGTTGTAAAAAGAACTGCATTTTAAGGAGACTAAGTTTAGAAGGTTTTAGAAGGTTTGAATCTTTAGCCTTAGACCACTTAACTTCAGGCCTCTTGACCACCAGTCCAGGGCTTTCTCCCTGACATTTCAGTGCCACATATACTTCCCTTTGCATGCCATCCTCATGTGTTTTCATTTCTGATGAGTGAATATTAGATAGATACAACATCATTGCCTTACTATTTCCCTACTTGAGTATTTCATCTTTAACTATTATAAATAATTCTGCTATAAGTATTTTTATAATTCTAGGTTTGCTCTTTTTTGAGGTAAGTACATAGGACATACTTTCTGGTGTGATCGTTTTTATGACTCTTACTCAAAAAAGCAACCAATTTACACTTCCTCCAGTAGCCATTCCCCACCAGCCTCACTGGTGATGAATTTCATCATTTATCCTATTTGCTTATTGGATATGTGTGAAATGGCCCCTTATAATTGTTTTCATTTGGATTTTTTAAATTACTTTTGAGATTTACTGTTTCACATGTGAGTTTTATGTTGACTTTTCCAGTGTATGAGTTGCCTACGTGTGTCCTAACTATGTCTCTGCTGAGAAGCCAGTCTGAATGATTCAATATAGTTTAGCCATTAAACTTTAAATAAAAAGCCATATTTATAACCAACATTGTTCTTATTCTGTTATTTTTTTGGTTTTGTGGAATTTCATTATTTCATGGTTTTATGTAAGTTGATCCATCATTGTTTTTTACTTTGAACTCTTCCATGTTTTAAATAATCTCCTAGTTAGAAAAAAGCATTCTATTTCATTTTTTGTAATATGATTTTTAATCCTGATATACATGCACAAAATTAAAAGCCCTTCACTTTTGTGGAATGTGAAAGCGCAAGTGAATGACAGAGTTGTCATAAGCCTTTGGCTTTTCTTCTAAATTAGTTGCTCTCAGACCAGCAGCATCACATCGCCTTGGAACTTGTTGGAAATGTAAATTCTCAGGTCCCATTCCATGCCTGCTGAATCAGAGACTCTGGGGGTGGGTCTCCCCATTAATCTATGTTTTAATAAGCCCTCCAGGTGATCCTGCTATGTGCTCAAGCTTGAGAACTGCTATTCTAAATCAACCCTGAATCATTTTTATTTGGGTACAAACTTAGACACAATTACACTTGCTTCCAACTTTTAATTAATGGGTAGTAGACATCATCTCCCTTGGAGCCTGCAGAATATTGTTTATTCCATTTATCAGAGTGTTTAATGACAATGTCTCCTCCAGCCCAGCCCGTTATCACTGTTGTCAATTACATGCCTCTGTCTACAATTCTGTTTTGCTTGTAACCACCCTCCACTCAGCACGCCCACTAATACTTTATGCTCTTTAAGGTTTGCATGAAACTGTTCTTCCAGTTATGCTCCTGGGCTATTAGCTTTGAGATATTAGGTGTATTTTTGTCTTTACTTATGGAGAATTTCTCAGCTATGCTTTCTCATTATTTCCTGCTCTCCTGGATCTATGTCTAGTGGCTTCATTGTTGATGTTTTTCCTTCTCCCTCCCACTGTCAGTTTTCAAGTATGCTTCAATAATAAATATAAATTGTCAAAAGAAAACATTCTTAAAACATAGATCAGAGGAAATCCTAGAAAATATCAGAGGAAAAAGTTAGGAGAAACCAGTGTTGCTCACTAAGAATGTCGTTAGGCATACAGAAGGGCGTTTCAAGGGCAGGGTATTGACGGTCACAGGAAGTGGTCCAGGTTTTATCAAATGCTTTTTTGGCACCTCTGGATATGATCATGTGGTTTTTGTCCTTCATTTTGTTTGTGGTGTATTACATTTATTGATTTATGAATGCTATGCCATCCTTGCCCCACTGGGAGAAATCCCACTTGATCACAGGATAGGATCTTTTTAACATATTGCTGAATCCATATCTCCAATATTTTGTGAAAGATGTTAGCATCCACATGCATCAGAAATATTGGTGTTAGCTTTATTTCCTTGTTGTGTCCTCACCTGGTTTTGGAATTAGGATAATACTGGCCTTGTCAAAAGAGTTCTGAAGTCTCCCCTTTTCTTGAAATTTTTGGAATAGTTTGAGAAGGATAAGCATTAGGTCTTCCTTAAAGGTTTGGTAAAATTCATCTGTGAAACCATCCGGTCCAGTCCTGGTGAGGACGTGGGGAAAAGGGAACGTAGTGCACTGCTGGTGGAAGTGCAGACGGGTGCAGCCCCTGTGGAAAACACAATTGAATTTCCTCAAAAAACTAAAACTGGAACTTCCTTTTGACCCAGTGATTCCACTCCTGGAAATATACACTAAGAATCCCAAACCACCAATTCAAAGGGATCTATGCACCCCAATGTTCACAGCAGCCTTTTTACAAAAGCCAAGTGCTGGAAACAGCCTATGTGCCCGTCAGCAAGTGAGTGGGTCAAGAAACTGTGGTGCATTTACACAATGGCATATTACACAGCAGAGAGAAAGAAAGATCTCCTATCTTTTTTGCAGCAGCATGGGTAGAGCTGGAGAAAAGGACGTTAAGTGAGATAAGCCAGTGTGTGAAACACAAGTACCATATGATCTCACCTATGTGAGGCATTTAATGAACAAAATAAATTAATGAACCAACTAGAGCCACAGGCAGGAAACATGGAACAGACTGACAGTGACCAGGGGGAGCGGGCGGCGGATAAGGGTGGAGAGAAGTGGGAGGAACCAGCCAGGGAACAGGTACTAAAGATGCAGGGACATGAGCAGCAGTGTGGGAACTGACTGTGGAGTGGGGGTCAGAAGAGTGCAGGAGGCTGGGGGGGAATGTTGTAAAAACTGGAATATAATAACAGTTAAATTAAATAAAAATAAAGCAAACCATTTTCAATATCATATTTTCTTTATTTATGATATCATTTTTACCTGAGTAACTGTGTACCAAGTACAGGAAAAGGAGACTCAACATTTCTTATTTTTGGAAGATTTTGATGTGGTGCAATCTTTTGATCTGTGCAATCTTTTCTCTTCTGCATGACCAGGGCACATTGCAGAGACTCTAAACTAATCCATGAGAAATAATCATGTTTTTATATGAGGAAAAGATTGGGAATAGCAACAGTAATTATTTTGTGTACCATGGGGAATTTTTCACATCGTGAAGTGATTATGAAAGTGGTTTAACTGACCCGTTTTCTCAGTCTAGTGATGCCAGTGGTGTTGGGATTGAAAGGTAGAGAAATGAGAATTTGTGACATAGATCTGCTCACAGGAAAGGGATCTTCATCCCTGAATGGAAACCCTCATGGCCCAGCCTCCCTGTGCCAAGTTTCTGAGGATGGTCTCTGTGATCTGAGGGTGCTGGGCTCTCCCTCACTGCGTATCAGGTCTTTAATGTATAATAGACACATTCTTCCAACAGATGTAAGATTTGGAAAAATGCTCGCTATGTAGGCATGTGTTTTATGTCCCTTAGTTGAATTTTTGGTGTTTTCTGGGACAAATACTTTTAATTTTAATAAAGTTCACTTCCTCACCACTTTATTCAAGGATTCCTTTATCAGATATTTTTACAAAAAATCTCCCCAGGAAAATATCAGCCTCTACTTTCCATGTTATTGGTTAAAATAGCCATAGAAAGTAGAAAATGCTTTGGTGCCAGGAGTGGATCATTGCTGGTAAAAGTGCCTACAAATGTGGAAGTGACATTGGGACTGGGTACGGGGAAGATGCTGGAATTATTTTAAGTCATCTCAGAAGTATGCCTGATGTTTGTTGAACAGAGTGTTACTGGAAATATGGATTTAAAGACCCTTCCAGTTAGGGACCCAAGAGAAGGACAGGGCATCACAGAGACATATGATATTGTCTTAGAAAACTCATAAATAAATATAAACAGGATTATATTAGAAACAGAAATGTCTGAGGATCTGCAAGTACAGACCAAAAGATATGAGGAATATGTAATTACAAAATCATGGGAATGGGGATCCTTTTACCCCTATTCAAATTTTCACAGTGTCTCTGATGTATCAAGTTACCATGTCATAGGTCCAGGGGATTAGGAATTGGTTCACCTCTGAGTTCGTTACTCACCTGGTTATATCATGACTGATCCAAACTGTATAATTCACTGGGGCCCCATTTATGAAAACTCTCAGCACATACAGGGAAGCGAGGACACCACTGCCTGGAGAAGACCTGGTGACGGGATCTCTGTATGGGAGCATTTGTTTAATTGGCCCCGGGGCCCTGTTTCTGTCCATCATCATCCTCATCCTCATCACACTTATCACCCTCATTAGCTTATTTATAATCATTGGTCTCATTCCCTGGAGCCACTGAGATTGTCAACACACAGTAAGTCATTCTCTCATTTTTTTGCTCATTTTTTCACTGTAAGGTGGAATAGGTAGTTAGACTCTATTTTACTTTGCATTTGCTGACAAATGAAGCCTCCTTCCACCCTCTGCTCCATCTTCCCCACACGAGAAATCTGACAAGAAAGGCTGGGTCTCCAATTCAGATGTCAAGGGGGGATTGAAACCACCCAGCTCTGTCAGCACAGCCGCCCCTCCCCTGTTAGCTCCACACAACAAAGGCCCCGAGACGGTTCACTTTCCTGGCTCCATTGAAGCTCTTCCGAGTTGCTGACAGTCTTCTCCTGATCTTCCCATAGATTCCAACTCTGGGCAGGATACACACTGCATGTCCCCTTGGGGTGTGAGCTTGTCATCAGCCAGGACACCGACCCCACGCTATCGTGGGCACTGGTGCCTTTGTGTGATGTCAACTATTCTTGGGATGTGAGCATCAGGCCAAGTCATTGCCTGTCACCAGCTGGGGTCTTTGATCTCTGGTGATCAGTTCATATGTCTCTGGCACCCACTGTCCAGCATGCGTGGGCACCACTGCTGTCTGGCTTGGACACAGAGCTGTGTGGGGCTGGGCTGCACTGTCGAGTCCAGCAGAGTCTCTGGTTAGATCCCGATGATGTGTGTGAGAAGGTTGGATGATTTATTAGAATTGGGTAGAAGAGGGTCTTCAAGAGACTTTCTGTCTTTGGTGCAAGTGAGACTGTTTTCCTCCAATCACAACAAGCCCCTTTAACTCACATACTTAAAAGATAATCACAGAATCATGAAGAAAGGGAGGTTCCCAGGGGAAACTGCTGTGTGGAGAGTTAACCCTACACTTGCCTGGAAACCAGCCCTTAAACTGCACCCGCAGCTGCTCCTGAACTGATCCCTGAGCTCAATGTGCCCTGAGCGCCCCCTGGCGTCCAGAGCGTTCCCTGCAGCCCAGTCCTCCTTTCTCCCACAGGGAAGTTTGTCTGGGCTCGCATTGACTTCCCCTCACTGTGTGTCTTGCACGTGAATACACAGCACTGCCCTCGGCTCTCAGGATGTTCATCTGCAGGTAGAGCTGGTTCTTGACGTTGACTCTGGAGATGGTGAATCGGCCCTTCACAGAGTTGGCATAGTATGTGCTACCACCAACATCGCTAATGCGTGAAACCCACTACAGCCCCTTCCCTGGTGCCTGGTGGACCCAGTGCATTCCGTAGCTACTGAAGGTGAATCCAGAGGCAGCACAAGAGAGTCTCAGAGACCCCCCCAGGCTTCACCAAGCCTCCCCCAGATTCCACCATCTCCACCTCACACTGGACACCTGCAAACACAAAGATGTCGTGTCAGCAAACAGTCACCAGTCCTCTGTTTGTTGAGTCATACCCACACTTATGTCCAGTGTCTCTCATTCTCTATAAATTACCTCTTAAAATTGCTACAAGGAAAACCCAGCTGAGCCCATACTCCATGTTGAGTGGTCTGTGTTCTGTCCTGATCAGCAGCTGGGAACACCTGGGAATCCTGTGCTGGGCTCCTGTCCCAAGCTGCAGGGTCCAGGCTGGGCTGCTTTTCATGAGCAGAGAGGCCCTATTTGCATAACAACCTAGCGTATAGGGAGCTCTGGGGTGGAGGGTGACATGAAGGTTAACATGGTCCCAGAGTGTGCCATGAGTAAGGGTCATGCCTGTCAAGAATTAGTCCCCGTATTTGAGTCTATACCCTCTCCCCTGACCCAACTGCTCCAGGAGGTTGTACTTGACCTAGGAGACTAAATTATCATAAACTATAGGCAATAAAATGAGCGATGTCGTTGAAAGTCACCGGTAGTGCACACACCAAGAGGATCCAATGCTCACAACCTGAGGGTGTATGAAAAGAGCAGGAGGCCCATGTTCAGGACACAGGAAGTTCCATCCGACCCCATTTCCTTTACGAAGCAATCACAGCCTGATTTAAGATCAGAATGTCACCTCAGAGCATGTGGACCCAGAGTTGGACAAGGTGGAATGTCTGTGTGGGTCACTGGGGGACAGAAGCATGAACTCCACAGAGAGGCAGACCCTGCTCCCAGGTCATGTTCCTTCAGGGGAGTTTGGTGCTGAATGGGCAGCAGCCTCACTGCCTCATTTTGTTTTTATTCTCTTGACTCTGCAGTAAATCCTGGTTCAAAGACTCAAGACGCAGAAGAAACTCAGTCATGACTAGGTCTGCTTTGTTGATGATGAGGGTAGAAGTTGGGGAGTAAGAATGTTGAAATTCTGGGAATTTTGTTTTGGAAACCTTGATACAAATCACTATTAGAAAATAACAGATATAAATGAAATATAATTGAAATGAAGGATATTGTTTTTATTTACCCACTGATGACAGGATGACTAAATCGTTCAAACTCCCCTCATCACTGGAGCTGGTGGATCTGACTTTACATAAACTGTGCATCAGGGCCGGTTCTACCTGCTGCTCACCCTCAGGGTCTGGGTTTCCATGGGCAGGGGATGCAGCTCTAATCACGGAGCAGGAGGTGGGGGCTGTTGAGGTGCCTGGTCCCTCTATTGTCAATGTCAGAAGAACCTTCTCCTCTCTCTCACAGTCCCTGTTCATGTCCTCATGTGACCCGTGGCAGGTTGACATCATGGTTGTGCATGATGGGTGTCCTCTGAGCTTGAACACAATGCACTGAACATATCCGCGTGCAACATGGGAGAAGGGACTGCGTGCCTGGGGATGAATTTCCACGGACGGTGAATGAGCCTCATGTGAGATGACCATGCATGCCGTGACCCCTAGACTGTACAGGGATAAGTGTGTGTAGATTATGGCCCCAAGAATGTGGTGATTGGTTCATTTATCATAAGCACAGAGGACAGGTTGGATGAGGGCCTCCCATTGTCAAGGGTGTCCCCATGCTGCTTCCTGCTGTGTGATGACATTAGCACTGGCCAAGGGACAGGGACTCTCACAGGACTGTGGTCTCAGTGAGGAGAGCCCTCAGGATCTCACCCAGAGGGAAGGCTGAAAGAACATTGTGAGGTCACAGACTAAACTGGAGCCTGGAACACTGGTAACCCCCAACTTTGCTGCCAGAATGTCAGCTGGGTGATGCTTGGCCAGAGACAGGAATATGGAAATTCCTCCTTGACCTTCATGTACTTACTTTTACCCAACCACATTCCATTGTTCAGACATAAGAGAATGTCCTAGAACTTTCTAGGGACACTACCTTCCCATCCCCCAAACTGCCCCCACCAAAGATTCCCAGATGATTCTTCCAGGAGCACCCTTAATTGTGAAGACAAGCAGGTTTTCAGTGTGTCCCCTGCACAATCACAGTAAATAACTGAGGTCCTTTCAGGAACCTAATTTACATATTCATGAGGCATTTATGTCACATTTGTATATTCGTCTCCACCTGAGAGAAGATACAGGGCACAGGGACCACGTTCAGAAGAAGTCTGAGGGGCCAAGTCCTAAACAGGGTTATTGGATATGTGTCCCCTTTCTAGTCCCTGAGCTCTGTGCAGACCTAGCACATCCCACTGAGGAACAAGCCCCCACAAGACATACTGTTCTTTGTGAACCCACCTTTGAGGACACACAGTCCCCCTGGATCAGTCCTGGGTTCGATACATGAAGGTCTTATTCTTGGATCAGTGTGTCTCCAAAACACTGCGTCCGTTGTGTTTATAAAACTACCTCTGTTCTTTGTTCCTTAGAATTTCTATATAAAGAAACATCAGAAATATCCTCAGTGACTATGGTTCTCACATCTTATCGACTTTGGTAAGTGCTCTGATGAAATAAGATGTTTACGGCCACCTTTCGAGGACGACACAGGCCCTCGCAGGAAATCTTTCCCCAGCTCCCACTGCACCTGCTGTAGGGCAGCAGCTCAGCAGCTCTGAGCTCCTGTGTACTGCGCCCCCTGCTGTCCAGCCTGTGCCCTGCAGGGGAGCGTCCTGTCTGTGCTCACAGGGCATGGACCTCTCACGTGTCTCTTCCAGAATCAAAGGCTGTGCCCTGACTTCAGGATGACCCCTGAAGGACACTATGGCCTTTATATCTCTTCACGGAGAACTGGTCTCACTGAACCCCAGGGACTCTGCAGGGAGCCCAGTCCAAGGCTCTCTAAAGCCACCAGGGTGCCCCTTTCCTGGAGCTGACAGATGTACTGGTCCATCCAATACCCCTGAGTCCAGAAGGTCTCAGGGGCTAAGGGGGGCTCTGATGTCCTCAGGTTTCTGTGCTTGAAAGTTCCATCTGAGTATCTCTGCATGTGGCCCAAATCCCACTGCTCTTCTACTCTTCAATAAATCACACACACACACACACACACACACACACACACACACACACACAGAGTGATG